>JAEMOT010003282.1:59514-115395 GCA_019297695.1 Apostasia ramifera | reverse complement strand
ATTTTATTTTTTAAGTGATATACATATATATATTAAAAAAAATGATCCTTAAATAAATTAAAAAATTTAAATAAAAATAAATAAATACAATTTTTTAAAATAATAAACAAATAAATACTCCAATAAAAAAATAAAATTAAAAATTAAAAATAAAATTATTTTAGATTTAAACCAACAAAATCTTCGTAGCAACAAGCCTCTATCATTTAGTTCATCACACTCCACCTTCCTTCAGTGAGTTAAAACACAATTTTAATTTGAATTTGGCTGACTTTATTACTGCAACATTCAACGTCGATTATTAAACATAAAAAATGAAACAAATTTTTATATTAAAATAAATGTTAAATATAAATTTCAAAAATGAAAAGAGCATTTAATTTAAAATTATTTTGATATTATTATGTTTAAAAAAATTAAATAAATTATTATGTTTAAAAAAATAATTATTTAATTTGATAAAACTTTTAGATAATAATTGAAAGATACTTCTGCGATGGTTATGAGATTTCAAGACAACATCTGAAATTTCAATTTTCTATTTAATTGATTCTAATTAGATTTGAGAGAATCTCCCAAAATAATATTTGACTGATGAGAGACCAAAATTAAAATTCTATCAAAAAAATGGGATTAAAATGATCATGAGGTCCGAGTTTTCCAATAAACAAGCAAAAGTTTAACATCATAGATCAAAACTTTTCCTTCAGAACTGCAACTTCATAGAAATTTCTTAAATGAGAATATCTTATTCACTAACATTTTTAGTATAGAAATAATTGTAAATTTTTAGCATTGAGACAAGTGGAATTTGATCGAGAGAAATTTTCAATAGGAATATAAAATAACAGTACAGCACCAGCACATAAATATATTTCATGCTTTTTTTTTGTCATAACATAATTCAAGATTAGCTAGGGAATCTATAAATAAAGTAGGATCAATCTAAGATTGATTTAAAGAGACGCTGATGCAGTATATTGCAGTTCCACAAGAAATGAGGACAAGAGTCATTTAACTTCCACAAGCCATACATGCTTCTTTGTTTTCAAAGGAGCAAGCCATCTGGGACAGGCCAGCTTCTACCTCACCATTCTCTGCTGGTTTATCTTCCTGCAATGATTCAAAATATGACTAATTAAACAAAATAAGCATCATTTTGGTTGTAAGTATATAATTTTATATTTGAATCACAATCCACAAACTAAACATTGTTCAGATCTAAACTTAAATCACACTAGATGGTTTATATATTGTGTTCGATCTACAGTTTTTAAACTTTTAAGTTGAGTTGAATATTTTAAACTTAACTATATTGAAAACAAGACTAGTTTACCTTGATCATGGATGTATCAACAGTGAACTTTATTGCATCTGCAGCAGCATGGGTCCGCAAATAGTACATGCCAGTTTTCAAGCCCTTCAATTCGATATTAGGGGAAAAAAATTAACGTTATCACATTTTGATTCATGATATGCATATGCGAAAAATAAATAGCATCTTCTACCTTAGACCAAGCATAGAAGTGTAGAGAAGTTAATTTCCCGAAGTTAGGTCGGTCCATATGAATATTCATGCTCTGACTCTGATCTATGTAACAGCCACGGTCAGCAGCCATGTCTACTATAGTTCTTTGCTTAACCTCCCATACAGTCCTAGCATGCCAATTGTCACTTAATGAAAAAAAAATTCTTAGGTGAAAAGGAAATAGAATCCATACTTGTAAATTGCTTTCAGATGATCAGGAATTTCAGAAAGCTTGAGTATGGAACCGTTCTCATAGAGTATTTTGTTTTTAAGAGCACTGGACCAAAGGCCCAGCTCAGTCAAATCATGCAGGAGATGCTTATTCACCACAACAAATTCACCACTGTAGAATAAGCGATTCATTCAATCCGGGAAAACCTTGTGCATGTTTCAAGATTTCGCTACTGATAAATATTACCTAAGAACTCTACGGCTGTAAATATTTGATGTATAGGGCTCGAAGCACTCGTTATTGCCGAGAATTTGACTTGTTGAAGCAGTAGGCATTGGAGCAACAAGGAGGGAGTTTCTCGCTCCATTTTTGGATATCAGTTCTCTCAATGCATGCCAATCCCAACGGTCAGATGGTGTCACATTCCACATATCCGGCTGTAGAACTCCCTGCAGGTCATTATAATCATTAGGATGATACTATGAAGAAACAGTATACATGTGAACCTATGCCATGTACAGTATAGCATTGTTGAATAGGAAGTCAGTCAGATGTATGTCAATTTTCTGTTCATTTTCCAGTGGTAAAAAGACTTGCCTTCGTGTTGATAAGAACCGACCACCATGAATTTAAAGGTGTTGATTGGAACCATGTAAGCAATAGGATAGTTCATATCATGAACCTACCTCACGTGAACTTGTAATATGATTCTATATTACAAAATAGAGTAAAAAATGGCATAGAGGGTAATAGCATAAATAGTTAAACACTGTTTTAGTTGTTGTGGTGTTAAAGAGTATGACGACTAAAAATTTATTTTCAGTCTGACCAGAAGAGCTCACAGTGTGACAAATATCAAAAAGTTGTTTGGGGATCTGAGGTGGAACCAAAGAAATAATGTCGATACTTATCAGATGTGTAAGGCAGAGCCCTTGTGATATGGACCTATTCTGTTCAGCCTATTAAATAGTTTGTCATAAGACTAGGTTATCATATACTATATATATAGTGCTTCATGTTAGGACAGAATAAATCATTAAGTTCTAGAAGCCAGTGCTAAATCTCCCCTCTATAATCATCTTTGATATAGAAATCTCATACTCTTCCCATGGAGTTTTCCCTTTTTGAAATTTTTCATGTAAATTTGAGTTATTTCATTTTTCATATTGTCTATCGCCTCTTTTGTTTTGCAAATTATAAACAAAATAGTGTATTCTTTCCTAAGATCTAAGTTGAGAAGTCTAGCATTACATAGAATATTCAAATTGCAAGAAAAAAACCAATTATAATAAAACAACTACTATGTCTCAGAAAAAGTGCATCTAGAAAATACTCACGGCAGAGCACTACAAACCTTGCTCAAAGGACTTCCTTGATACGTCTCGTATGGACCTTCTTTTGCAGCAAGGTCAGAGGAAGATTTTAGAGCATGGTAATATATAGTCTCAAATATATCCTTGTTAAGTTGTTGAGCCTGCATATCAATGTTTTTAATTATTAGAAATTAGTATGCTATGAATTAACAAAATCAATACCACTAATTACCTCCGGTGAATCAAAAGGCATGCCTAGCAAGATGAACGTATCAGCTAAACCTTGAACCCCAATGCCAATTGGTCTATGTCGTAAGTTCGATCTTCTTGCAGTCTCAGTTGGATAGTAATTAACATCAATAATTTTGTTGAGGTTTTCTGTAACGATAGCAGTAACCTGAAACACAACTACTATAAATTTTCATAAGAATGTGATAAAATCCACAGTATAACCATGTCTTACCTCAGCCAACTTGTCAAAATCAAAATATCTATTTTTTGACTCATTGCTACCAACGAGCTTAGATGGGTGGGGCTCTATTGGAACACCCTGCATAAAATAATTAGCACAAGTGATATGTGTATGTCCACAAGGAATAAAAGTATTAGTCAAAAGGAGCATACCATCTCCCTTACAAAGCGAGGCAGTGCTACGGATGCCAAGTTGCAGACAGCAGTTTCAGTTGCACTAGTGAACTCAATAATCTCAGTACAAAGATTTGATGACTTTATGGTCCCCAGATTCTGTTGATTGCTCTTTCTATTGCATGTATCCTAAATATGCAATTGCAAGATGACAATAAAGAAGCTAAAGGATATTTCTCAAAAAAGAAAAAGGAAGTCACAAGACAGACAGCATTTTCTTGTTTGTCACCTTAAAAAGCATAAAAGGTGTTCCAGTTTCTATCTGAGATTTGAGAATCTCAAACCATAGGTTTTGGGCAGCAACAACCCTCTTAGCTTTTCCCTGTGTTAATGAACATAATTATTTCATGAATAAAAAAATTTTAAGCTCCAAATCTTAGAAAAGGAATAAGTTACCTCTTTCTCATATTTAGTGTATAAGTTGACAAACTCATCGCCCCAACAATCAGCTAATCCTGGAGCTTCATTGGGGCAGAATAATGACCATTCTTCATTTTTCCGGACCCTTTCCATGAAAAGATCAGGAATCCACAGTGCATAAAAAAGATCCCGAGCTCTTTGCTCCTCCTATGAGATCAATTAAAATTTAGTCCGAACAAAAAGACAGAATTCAGAATAAACCATTTGTATCAACAATTTTGAGGTGGTTAACGGGCTAAAAGAAAACAAGCTCATGCAATTGGGTGGAGAATGGCCATGGACCATAATGGAAAGCAGAAACAGCACAATACCTTTCCTTGGTTTTTTCTGAGGTCAAGAAATTCAAAGACATCAGCATGCCAAGGTTCCAAATAGACAGCAAATGCACCTACATAAAAAATAAACGTAGACATTAGCATAAAACAAACAAAATGACCGAAGAGTTAAATAATAACTTTTAAGAAAAGATGATTGAAAAAAAGAATACCTTTTCTCTTCCCTCCCCCTTGATCAACATAACGAGCAGTATCATTAAATACACGCAACATTGGAACAATCCCATTTGATGTTCCATTTGTCCCACGAATGTAACTACCTGTTGCACGTATGTTATGAACAGATATACCAATTCCTCCAGCAGACTTGCTTATGACTGCACACTCCTTTAAAGTATCATATATTCCCTCAATGCTATCATCTTTCATGCAAACCAGAAAACAACTGCTTAACTGCAAATACGCATTAGGATATGTAAATAAGTTCATTTTGATGTTAGAAAAGCTTCAAACTATAAAAATATATTGATTAAAATACCTGAGGCCTGGGAGTGCCAGCATTGAACAGAGTGGGAGAAGCATGAGTGAACCAACGTTGGGACATCAAATGGTAAGTCCTTATAGCAGATTCAATATCATCCTTGTGGATGCCAACAGCAACTCTCATCAACATATGTTGTGGCCTTTCAACAGTTTTGTCAGAGACTTTCAGAAGATAGGATCTCTCAAGAGTTTTAAACCCAAAATAGTCATAGTCAAAATCTCTGTCATATATTATTACACTATCCAAACGGGCTGCATTCTGATGCAAGTAAATTGCAAAAGGCCATTAAAAAATCTACTTCAGAGTGATAAAAGCAAAAAACTGCCCAAACACACATTGCAGAACTTTGTAAAATTTTTTAATATATAAAAGATGATCAAACCCATATTAGCGAGCATACTGAAAATTGAACAAACAAAAGTTAAATAATGGTTTAGTTGAATTAACAGCCAATGGTAGCTTTTTAGGCACCATTTGGCTAAGTTTGACTAGTGATTATCATATGATCAACACTTTTAGGAACCATTTGGTATGAGAAAATTTGGGGGAAAAAATGATAGGTTTTAGAGCAATAAAACATGTGTATAATGGGAAATACAATTTCTTTATTATATTCAAAAATTTTGTAGAATCTAAAATAAAATCAATTTTTTATATTTAACCATTATTATATTTTTTTTATATTTAACCATTATTATAAATTAATATGTTGAAGCTTATGCATGAGGTGAAATAAATGTATATTTAACATTTTAAATTAATATATGAGGAGAGGAAATAAGCCAAGCATTCATTTTTTTTCTGCTCCCAAATGAGCTAATTAAGCTAATTGGCTATGGACTAACCATCTGGGATGTTACTTGAAACCTTTGGTTGTTATTGCAGGCTCCATGAATACATAAAGAAAATCCATTAAGCACATAAAGTTGATGGTAGAAAGAGGAATAAACAAATAACATAACTAAAATTCCTCTCTTAAACTCTATTCGTTCTCTTATAACGAGATATCAAGACAGTTGCCTTTTATGAGAAGTGAATTTTTCAAGATTACTTATTAAGATTAAATGTATTTGAGATCAAAATTAAATGTATGTTCTACCCCAATATGTGATTACACTTTATTATGACTATTGTCTCCACCTCACCTATGGATAAGGGCCTTGCTTTGGACCTTAGGCCAAAACCAGATAAATCAAGTATTTTTTTATTTTACTTATTAATCTTGTTTTTGTTGTTCCCCTACCAGTTTAATGGATTTAATCCCTAACATAACGATATTGCTCATGTCTACGAAGAAGAGATTATGGGTTTTAATCTGACAAAAATAATAATAATACTAATAATAATAAAAGGGTAAATAGAATTTGGGTCAGAACAACAATGCTAAATTTTGAAAAATCATGATTTTGTTTCCTAAGATTGTAAAAGAGCTGCAATTTTAATCCCTCTTCCAAAATCTCATCTTTTTAGCTATTCTTTTTAAATAAAATATATGATATTTAATAATTATATGATATTTTAAATAATTTACACATTCTAAACATCATTATACTCTTCTATTCTTGCCCCTTTTTAAACATTTAACAAAAAATTGACATTTAATTTCTCTCATCTATTGCACTTTTCGCTCTAAAATTTTAAAACAAAAAACTATAAATAAAAATATTGAAAAATTGTATTTTAAAAAGCTAAAAAATTGAAGATTAAGAATAATCTTATGATATAATATTAAAAAAATTAAAAATTATGTCTTAATTGAAACTAAATAACAATACTTTTACAACCTTAAAAGCTCAAAACAAAATTTTTAAAATATTAAGACCAATTTGCAATGTCGAGCCCAAATGCAATTTTACCTAATAATAATCGGATATGATGAATTTTAAAACCTAATTTTGGTTTTGCTCGCAAATTGAAAGTACCAATTTCAGTAATCTTGATGATTTTGATAGTGTTAGTTTTGATAATTTTGAAATAATATATACCATGATCTTTAATTTTTTATTTCAAAATCCAAAATTTAAGAAATTTGTTTTCAAATACTTAAATTTTGTTTTCAAATAAGTGAGTTTCAGCCGAAATTATTGAAATAAAATTAATCAATTTCAATGAAACCTAAAACCATGCAATGAACCAGAAAATTTGACATGCCAAATTTCATGTACCCAACTGCATGTGCAGCTGCAGCATCACTCAGAATTACAAGTCCAAAAATACAAGTCAAGTTTTGATATTGACAGTAATGCAAACCCAGGGGGCCAGGGTTGTAGCCAGCACTAGACAGCGCGATCAAAGGGTTTAATTAAACAAACCCAATACAAATTTAAGATATGTTTTCCTACTTATTCGCCAAACAAATTTTCCCTTTCAAACTCAATTCAGGGTATATATCCCAAAAACCTACCCAAGTATAGGCTAAGTCCAACAAAAGCCAACCTAAGACGTACTGAACATAAAGCCAAACAAGTAATATCTAAGAAAATTTCCAGATGATGGACAAAATCTTCAAAATTATAATATCATTTTACCTTCATCACTATTTCATAAACATCATCGGCAATCAAAGATGCCTGCAGGCCAGACTTCTCGTTCACATGGTAATACATCTCTTTAACCCTGCGATAACAATCATCATATTCAGAACTGCAGGATCCCCCACTAGGAAGTTGCAGATCGAGCAAAATAAACAAAAGGAAAAGCCCTTACGTCTCTGAGAATAATTTCTTTGTGTTCTTGTGCAGATTTGAAACAGCAATCCGAGCCGCAAGCTGCCACAACCAAAATTTTTAACCCAAAACTCACAGAATCAGAACGTAAATAATATATTAGTTGCAAAAATCCCGATCTGCTGATTCTTACCAAGGCATAGTCGGGATGGCTAGCAGTCATGGCAGCGGCGGTCTCTGCCGCAAGCTCATCAAGCTGGCTGGTGGTGACGCCTCGGTAGACGCCGGCGCAAACCTTCTGGGCTACGATGACGGGATCGCAGTGCTCGATATTCAGACCATAGCTAAGCTTCTTCAGCCGCGCCGTTATCTTGTCGAAGTGGACCTCTTCCTGCCGCCCGTCCCTCTTGACAACGAACATAACGTACTCCACCGGAAATCTCAGAGGCGAATTTCGTCGAACGGGTGGGGGCTTATGCGAAGTGGGGGAAGTGCGTGGGCATAGCGATGAAGAGATTGGGGGATTTAATGGCTAGGGATTGTATTGCTTCTGATGGAAGCCACTGGATTTCAAAAAATTGGCGCGAGATTGGGGTGGGGGACCACGGCGACCGGCCGCAAAACCATTGGAACTTTGGCGCGCGTTTTCGGCACCACCGACGCCGAAAGCGGAGATTGCCGAGACTGCGAGAGAGTAACGGGCTGATGGCGTGGGTTCGTTTTAACTTTTAATCGGCCCATCGGACCATCGGCCCATCGGCCCAATCGGCCCAATCGGCCCAACAGAATCTATCTGATTGGAGGATTTAATGTTCTTCGAGTCGGTTTTAGTTTACCCGAATAGTAAATTTGAGAACCGACTCAGAGCCCTTGATTTTGATAATTATCAAAGAACCGGACCTGAATCGAATCGAATTAATCAGTTTAGTTAAATTTCATGTTAGTTTTTAAATCTTTCGAAATTTTTGTATGCTCTTAATTTTCGCTCAAGGTTGTCATGAGCTATAAAACTTAACTTCATATTTTTTTTGAAATGAAAATTTAGTTAATTTGAAATTTAATAAAATAAGAGAAATGGGAAATTAAAAAATAGGAGAAATGTAAGGCATGTCTTAATTATGAGGCGTTTTTATGTCTAGGACTTGAACTATTGAGGTGAAACCCTGTATGCCACATGTTCACAGGCTCATACACACATAGTGCCTAAGAATTTGCGCCTGAATGCAATACAATTTATTTAATTTAAGTGAAATTTTGGATATTATTTACACATTAAATGTGATTATAATAATGCCAGAGATCGCAATATTGATGTATATCTTAAGCGGAAGAAACCTCCATTCTAAAAACATTTGGAACAAATAAAAGAATAAAAGCATAGACAAAAAAGTTATTAGAAAAAATATAGTAGATTTACGACTCGCAAAGTTTCTATATTACTCTTTAAAGCTTCAAAAGCTTTATATTTTAGTATAAATATAACTTATTGAATCACCAAACTCTCTATTTATTTAAAACCTCAAAAGTAGAATAAATATTAATTACTATCTTAAAATAAGATGTGAACTTAATGGATTTAGTAGGTTGGGGGAAGTTAATATGACTAATATACTTTTTATTCCAAAGGTGCAAGGATTAATCTAAAATTATGCTTCACATTAGCTTATGTCAATAAATAAACTCAAACTTTTATTATTAAGCGCGATTTCTGATAACCAAAGTGTCTTTATTCAATATCACACATAATAGATAATATTATTATGGCTTACGGACTGCTACATTCTTTAAAACAAAGGAAGAAGGGATCAATGGAGACATGCATTGAAAATTAATACGAGCGAAGCATATAATAAAGTAAAGTGGGGGTTCATTTAACAGGTGATCTCCAAGATAGACTTTTCAGAAATATTCAAATATCTTATTATGAAAAGTATCACACTTATTTTTTATTTAATTATATTAAATGGCTATAAGGATGGAAATATTACTCCTTAAAAATGACTCAGATGAGAGAACCTTTTATTACTATATCTCTTTCTCATTTAGGTTGAAGGGCTTTTTACCTTGCTCATAAAAGCTAAAAATCAATGTCTAAGACATAAGGTTAGGGCTAATTGAGGGGAGCCAAGAATTACTCATTTTTCACATATGATAGCTTGCTATTTTTTGGGGGCTTGTAGAGGGGAAGGAGACAAGATCCAGTAAATTCTCAACACATATGCAAAAGTTTTAGGACAAAATATTAATTTTAACAAATCGGGCTATTTTTTAGCAGTAATAATGTAATTCAAAATAAAATATTGATCATAAGCATAATAAGATGAAGGGCAATTATGCCCAGGGACTTTTTTACCTCGTTTGGTTCGAGCTTTTTTTTTAAAAAAGAGAACAAAATATTTTATTTTTTAAATTTAATAGGAGAAAAATTTATTTTAATATTATAAAGTGTGTAAAATGTGAAATACTTTTAATTCTAATATTCATATTTGTGTTAGTTTTGAAATAAAATTAATTTTTATAGTTGAAATTTGTGTTGGGCAAAAAAATTGCCTCAAATCAAACGAGGCCTTTGGGGTAAAATCGTGAGACTAATGATGAAAAACTCCATAGTTAAGCATTCTTGGGTTAGAGTAGCACTAGAATGAGTGATCTTATGGGAAGTTCTCAAATCACACAGTTTTCCTAAGTTCAAAACAAATAATACCTTTACAATAGGATTACGGTATGTTACACTCATTGTCTCATAGAAGGAGAGTGAGCTAGTTAATCCCCAAATAGTTTTGAATAAAATTGTAATTTAGATGCATAAATCAAATAATTCAAACAGCATCGAGCAATATGATAGATCATACTGTTAAAGTGATGCTATTTTTGAAATGATGCCTTTAGGAGAGGATAAAAGAGAGAGATGTAAGTGTAAGAAATGTGAGATAATTTATATCTGTGATAGTAGATTTGGAATAATAAATTTGAAAAGATATTTGAAGAGTTACAAGAATAGGGACACACATGATATAGATCAAATTATTTCACAATCAAGCTATGGCAATGCTTTGTCTTTGTCATCCCCAAAGGCTTTAAAATTTGATCACGAAATTTTTCGTGATTTGTTGACTGTTGCTACTATCATGTACAATCTGCTATTTCAATGTATTGAGTGGATTGAAATTAAAGCTGTTCTACTTTATTTGTGTGGAGACTTGCAACTTATGAGTAGGAATACAATAAGAAATGATTGCAAGAAATTATTTTCAAGGGAAAAATCTAAAGTTCGTGAAATGCTAGTCTCATCACCAAGTAAAGTTTGCTTGACCTCTGACTTATGGACTTTGATAAATACTGATGGTTTCATATGTTTGACTGCACATTTTATTAACAATAATTAGAAGCTACAGAAAAAAATATTGAATTTTGATTACATGCCTCCTCCACATGATGGTATTGCTTTATTTGAAAAATTGCAATTATTTTTATGTGAATGGAGTATAAAAAAAATTTTAGTAACACTTTGGACAATGTATCTGCCAATAACATTTCAGTTGATTTTTTGAGAAATCAGTTACATTTGAAAGGGGGACTTTTATGTAATGGAGAATTCTTTTATATACGATGTTGTGCTCACATTGTTAACTTGATTGTTCAAGAGGGTTTGAAAGAAATAGATGATTCAATTATTAAAGTTCGTGAATATGTCAAATATATAAAAGGATCTCAATCAAGAAAAGTAAAGTTCTTAGAGTGTGTGAGCCAAAGCCGTCTCGATGATAAAAAAGGTTTAAGACAAGATATTCCTACTAGATGGAATTCAATATTTATAATATTTGATAGTGCTATTTACTACAAACGTGCTTTAATGTATTTAGAACTGAGTGATTCAAGTTTCAAGCATTGTCCATCAATTATTGAATGGGAGAAAGTGGAGAATATTTGTTATTTTTTTTGCTCCCTCTTATGAGATTACTTGTATTTTTTCTAGAATCAAGAATCTGACTACCAATATATATTTTTTTTGTATATCTTTGGCTTATGCAACATTGAAGGGTGAAACTCATAGTAGCTTTGATTATATAAGAAGCATGGCTATAAAGATGTTGGTAAAATTTAAAAAATATTAGCATAATTTTAGTATTATATTGGCAATAACAGTTATCTTAGACCCTAGACTTCAATGTATAGATTAGTGGTACAAGCGGCTTTATGGAGATGGTGCCACTGCTAAGATTGAAAAAGTGAAAGATAAGTTATTTTTATTATTCAGAAATTATTCTAAATCATAATTACTTCAATGTTCATCTGCATCAGTTTCAATGAAGAAAAATCAAACAGTCATAAGCATCCACTCAAAATGTCACACTTCAACTAGAATAAAATCTCAATTTTTGAAGATAATTATTTTTGTTGCATATTTAACATAAGACTAATAGTTTTTTATTCTTAATTTTAGGTTTTTTTAAAAAATTCTTAATTTTAGTTTTGATTTAAAATAATTAAAAATTTGAGTCATTCGATGATGATGATCACTTGGCTAAAAGATATAAGCTTGCAATGTATTTGGATGAGCCAAAGTTAGATAAAAAAACCAACAACAATTTAGATATTTTGAATTTTTGGAAAGGTAATCAATATCGATTCCCTGAAGTTTTTGCAATGGCTCAAGATATATTATGCATTCCAGTATCTACTGTTGCATCAAAAAGTGCATTTAGCAACAATGAAATAATTCTTGATCAGTATCATAATACTTTATATATGATATTATTGAGGCATTGGTATGTACAAAAGATTAGTTATATGAAAGTCAAGATGTATATATTTATTATCAAATATTTATATTTTATGATTGACTATATTTATTGAGTTAATTATTGCACTCATTTATCTTTATGTATTTTATTTTGTAGATTTATCAAAATTGGAGCTTGAGGAACTCACAAAGAATGTGCTTGATTTTGATGTCAATGATAAGGAAGAAGAAGAACAATCATTTCCTACAAACAATAAAACAATGAGATCATAATTCTGCTATTCGTATTTGTGGACTTAATCTCAAATTTGTTGATTATTGCATTTTAACTGAATTTTATTTATAACTCAATATATCAACATTTCACACATGTTTAAACTCTTATTGTTATTTTTGATAGTTAGAGTTTTGCTCGTGTTACATTCTTCCTGGTTTTTCTATTGCTGTAACAAATATTACATCATCAAAATTTTCTTCTTATTGAAATAAAAATTTATCAATGTTGCAATCATGTGAAATTATTTAGATATGTTTGTATTTTACAGATCAAAGGAGCTTATGCAAAGTTTAACTTAAATTGCCTTAGAATAGTTCAAATGAGAAGATGCAGATCATAAAATGGCTTAGACCTGATAGCTTCTATACTTGTGGAGTCCATCTTTGCATGCTATAAAGAAAAAAATCAATGTATTAAAACTATTTTGAGACATATTTATTTTATACTTTACAAATAAGTTGAGCCCATTGGCTTCTCATTGTACAGTAACATTTTATTTTTTAATTTACTTTGTAGGTTTTACAATGTTGAAAATAAAAGAGCTTACAGAGAATGATATTTTAGCTTTCGATATCAACAATGAGGAGCCAAAAAAAAAACTAAAGAATGTTGAAAGTTAAAAGTGAATTGAGTAATTTGCTTTTTTAGTTTTGCTATGTTAATTGTTAAGTATTGTGGTTAGCTAGTTAATTTGTAATAATTTTTTAAGGATTAATGTGTTATGTTAAATTTGGATTGTCTTAAAATATTTTAGTTTATATATACTATATTTTTATGTTTAATTTTATTTTATTATAATGCATATAATCTGATATATTGATTTAATTGTGGATACAAGATATTCTGTTATTGTCTTGAATTTGATTTTTATTATTAGATTATTAGTGTATTATGATGTTATTTTTGTTGTTATGATGTTAATTTTAAAAGAAAAATATTGAAAAATGATTATAAGAGTAATTATCCAGTTACTTTATTTTTTTAATTAAAAAGATGCTGTTATTTTGTATACAATACAATTCAATCTCAATGTTGTGTATTAATACTTGAATATAAAAAAAAGAGGCTTGATTGTTGGGTCGGGTTGGGTTGACCCGAACCCGATAGGGTCAAATTCGGGTTGAAGGCCTCACCCGAAATTGAGTTTGGGTCGAGTTCAGGTTGACCCGAATAGAGTCGGGTCAAATTCGGGTTTGACTCGAACCCGACCCGATAACCCAACTTGACACCCCTTATCATACACCTCAAAAATCATGCTTAAAATATCTTCACAATTATCTAATTTACAAATGAAAGTATTTGAACTAATAATATTTGTAATATTTCAACTGCGCCAGCTACTTGCAATATCAAATAAGGGTAGAAAGAGAATTAAAATATTAATCACTGAAAAGTTTTAATAATTAATTTATAATTATTATTTAGTACATAATTTTTAAATATTTATTTAAAAATTTTATTTTAAAATTTTTATAGCAATAAAAATTTTTATAAATTTTAATCATTACATAACAAATTAATTTCACATTTTTCATTATTATCTACAGAATATTTCTTTTATTTTAAAATTTTTAAAATATCAATTTTATTTGAGATAATTACCTACATGCCACACAATTTAATTTTATTTATGCCTTACCCATCCATTCTTAGTTTATTACGCTATACAAATTCAAAATACTATAAAATTTTACATACACATATTTTAACTTATTTTTATTATAATGAGTAATCATAATTTTTTAATAATCTAATTATAGTTATATTACAAAAAATCTGAGCCATTCATCATATGATTTTAAGGATATTTAAATATATTTTGAGAGAAAATCTTAAAATCTTAATGTTTAGGTGGCGGCAAAGGAAGGAGACATCCGCGACGTGAATTGATTTTAGGACAAATCAACGCTTTAGTGTGATATTGAGGAAGAGAAAAAATATGTACTATTAAGAGTAAAAATATAATTTTAATGATTTACTACAACAACAACAACAACAACAACCAAGCCTTAATCCCACTAGGTGGGGTCGGCTACATGAATCCTTTGTTTCCATTGCGCTCTATCAGTTACCAAATTCTTATCTAAGTTTAAGTAATTAAGATCACTCCTTATAGTTTCTTGCCATGTCTTCTTTGGTCTCCCTCTTCCTCTTTGTACATGGGCAAAATCCAATAACTCAATTTTTCTAACTGGAGCTTCAATTGGCCTACGATTTAGATGTCCAAACCATCGAAGCCGACTTTCTCTAAGTTTATCCTCAATTGGTGCAACACCAACTTTCTTTCGGATATACTCATTTCTCATTCTATCCTTTCGTGTATATCCACACATCCATCTTAACATTCTCATTTCTGCAATATTTATTTTATTTGTATGTTTCTTCTTTGCAGGCCAGCATTCAGCACCATATATCATCGCTGGTCTTATTACAGTTTTATAAAATTTACCCTTAATTTTGGATGGAATTTTTCTATCGCATAACACACCAGAAGCATTTCTCCATTTCTCCATTTCTCCATTATTACAGTCTTAAACGCGCCGTTGCCGGGTCCCAAGTCCCGGATGAGAAACGCGGAGGGTTGCGTTAGGCAGTCGACAGCCATCGTAAAACTTGTCGAATCAATCATGACATGAATCCTTTAGAAAATTTTAATAATTTACTAATAGAATATTTTTTTTCAAATAGATTTTGATTAAATTTTAACTCAAATGTGTGTATGTAAGATTTTGTAATGTTTTGAGTGTGTCTATGTATAATTAATTAAAAATAAATGAGTAATATATAAATAAAATTAAATTATATGATATATAAGTAATTATTCTATTTTATTTTTTTCTGCTCTTTTCTCCGTCTCTCTTTCTTTTCCCACGCAGACATGCGCGCGCCTGTGAGAAAGGCGGTGGACCGCCAGCACTCACCCATCTGTGTCTCTCCCTCTCTCTCCCCCATGTAAGCCCGTATGCATGCTCCGAGGGAATTTGAAATAGCATAGATTTAAAAAATTTTAAAAATATTTAAAGAAAATTAAAAATATATATATTTTGATAATAAAATTGAAAATATGCTAAAATTAATAGTCGACGGACTTCTCCGTAACATTAGATAATTTATAGGAAGTTTTTAATAATTTTTTAAAAATTATGAACTAAATAATAATTATAAATTAAGAAAAAAAAAATAAGAGGGCATGTAGAAAGGGTTTTAAATTTCAACTCAATTTTTTGATGAATTTTTCAACTCAATTTCAGAATAATGCTATACATTCTCTGACCCAAAGTTTTAATTTAATTAATATTCTAATGTGGGAATAGTGCCGTACTATATAAGTAAAAAAAGTTATTTATCATATATAAATATCACATAAAAATATTATTTAAATTCAAATTTTAAAATAATTTATTGGAACTATAATTTCGTTTGATTTGAAGCGAGATTAATTTTATTTCAACTATAAAAATTAACTTTATTTTACATTCAATATAATTATAAATATTAGAATTAAAAATATTTAACATTTTATATATTTTTTAATAATAATTTTTTTTATTAAATTTAAAAAATAATTTTTTTTTTCATATTTAAAAAAAAATTCAAACTAAACGAGTATATAACATTTTTCTTTCGTGTATTAGATGCATGGTTGGTGACCACAGGCCGCGGCCCCACCTTTATATTATTTCATGTATTTTATCTTCAAATTATTAACCCTGCTTAAATAATCAAAGCATGGGGAATGGAATCCAATATTTTATATCCAAAGATAATAGTAACCATAATAATTATTTGAGTAAATTACATTCAGATCTCTAAATTTAACTTTTAATAATTTATAAATTTATATTTTTAAAATTATAACATTGAGATCCCTGAATTTTAATAAATTATCAAATTAGTCTCACGCTTGCCCGGAGATAGAAAAAAAGGAGAGAGAGCGGAAAGAGTATAATGGTAATTTATTAAAATTCAGGGATTTTGATGTTAAATTGGACCTGTGCATTATTAATCATTAAACTTAGAGACCTGAATGTAATTTACCCTTATTATTTTCATAATCAATTAATTAAAACTCAAATACCATGGTTTGCCCTCAAGGTCATCAATTTAACTTATATGCTGGTAATTATGTCTAAAACTAAAAAATTTTATTCAAATTTTACTAATTTAAATTCAATGAATACTATTAAAAAAAAACTAAATTAGCTTATTATTATATGTTAAAATTTACTCAAATAGATTTTTAAAATTTTAATTCACGAACACATGTGCATATCACCAAAAATTTAAATTAATAAATTATGAGCTGAGTTAAAATATTAAATATGATTGCACAACATATATATATATATATAAGTCTTATTTGGCACATTCCAAAAAAAAATAAAATTAATATTTTAAATTTATTATAAATTGTAATAATTTTATTTACATTTAACATAAAATTTAATTTAAAATTAATTTATTTTATATTTTATATTAAAATAATTTTTTTATTTATTTTATAAAATTAAATATTTATTTATTTATTTTTTAAAATCAAATATTTATTTATTTATTTTTGAGATGGTTGGTGATAGAAAAAATATGTAATATAAATTTAGTACAGATTGTTCACTGATTGACATAGGGAAACTGCCATTAAAGACTTTACTTCATTATTCTCAAAGTCTCATCTTGCCAGCTGCCACTCTTTCTCCCCTTAATTCTGAGAAGGCACTAATCCATTTCTCTGGCTCTCTCCTCTGCTTCCATGCAATGATGCTAGGCCTGGAGAGGTCCTAGCCATGGGATCATCTCCATCAGTCTTCGTCTTTTAGAAAGTTCGTTCTCTGAAGAGAGAAACCATCTCCACGAATCTATCAATTTCTCTTTCATTGCTACATTACTCTTTTTTCTGAAGAAATCCACCGAGGAGGACGAAATATGTCAAAGGATAGCAGCTCGGCCCTGCTCAGCGACGAGCTCTCCAAGAGAACGGTAATCTTCGGTCTCCATCTTTGGGTCATCGTCGGAATCTGCGTCGGCGCCGCCTTCGTCTTGCTCCTCTTCCTCATCTCCCTCTGGCTTGCTTCCAGGCGCAACGTCTCCCCTTCCAAACCCGCGATTCCCTCCGTCTCCAAAGAAATCCAGGAAATTCGCGTTGATTCTTTGGACCCCAAACCCTCTGCTCAAACCCTAGCAAAGCCTCCCGCCGAAATCGATACCAATCCGGCCTCGATCGAACGGCAAGCCCTTCTCCTTCCCAGAGAAGAGGACAATAGCCCAATTGGTATCAATAGAATCCAAATTGATATTGGAAAGGACCATAGGATCACCTTTCCGGACTGCGGCAGCGGCTCGTCGCATGGCAGCGGCGAGAACCGGCCTGCTGAGCAGGCCGCCATTGCTGTCCCTGAGGTCTCGCACTTGGGATGGGGCCATTGGTTTACTCTTCGCGAGCTCGAGGTGGCGACGAATATGTTCGCCGACGAGAATGTTATCGGAGAAGGAGGGTACGGGATCGTCTACCATGGGGTATTGGCTGATGGCACACAGGTTGCTGTGAAGAATCTACTCAATAACAGGTATTTTTTGTGCAATTGAAACAAACGATGAAAAGAACTATTACATTTTATGTTTAGTAACAATTTGGGAGATTCAGGGGCCAAGCTGAAAGGGAATTTAGGGTGGAGGTTGAAGCGATTGGCAGGGTTCGGCATAAAAATTTGGTGAGGCTTCTTGGATATTGTGCTGAAGGTGCTCATAGGTACATAAGCACTTCAAATCCATAGCAAAGGAGCAAGAAATTAATCCTGAATGAACGTAGTTATGTGATTCCTTTTATCTCTTTAGGATACTTGTATATGAGTATGTGGATAACGGGAACCTAGAACAATGGCTTCATGGAGATGTAGGTCCTTGCAGCCCCCTCACATGGGAAATTCGAATGAAAATTATACTTGGAACTGCAAAAGGGTAAAAGCCCAATTTCCTTCTGTCTCTTTATCGCTTGAAAATCTTCAATATTGATGGTATTTGGCTGCTATGGATACAGCTTAATGTATTTGCATGAAGGATTGGAGCCGAAGGTAGTCCACCGTGATGTTAAATCAAGCAATATACTACTTGATAAACAGTGGAACGCCAAGATTTCTGATTTTGGGCTTGCGAAGCTTTTGGGGTCGGAGAGGAGCTATGTCACGACCAGAGTTATGGGAACATTTGGGTTAGTTCAAATGTTTGATTTTATTCTACATTCATACCATAGTTGTTGATGAATTGTTTCTCTGTGATAGTTATGTAGCTCCTGAGTATGCCAGCACTGGAATGTTGAATGAAAGGAGTGATGTCTATAGTTTTGGGATCCTTATAATGGAGATAATTTCAGGTCGCAACCCTGTTGACTACAGTCGGCCTTCAGGGGAGGTGAGCGTGTGATACATGAAAAATGTGACTGAGATTGCGGTGCAAGCTCAACTTTTTTACTTATTAAAGTGTGGTTTCAGGTTAATTTGGTTGAGTGGCTAAAAATGATGGTGAGTAATAGGAACTCGGAAGGTGTTCTGGATCCAAAGGTGACCGAGAGACCTTCTTCAAGGACATTGAAGAGGACTCTCCTCGTGGCGTTGCGATGTGTCGATCTTGAAGCGCAAAAGAGGCCAAAGATGAGTCATGTGATACACATGCTTGAAGTTGACGACTTTTCATATCGAGATGTAAGTATGAACGTATCAGTTATATACCCTTGAAAATTCTCGGTTTTGTTCTTTCCATTTATTCTAAACAAAAATAATTCGCTAATTAGTATACATAAAATGCTGATCCCATTACATAGAAGATACGCAAAGCAATGATTCTTAGGGGAGTAATACCAAGGCATTCAAGTTGGGCCCAAAACACAAGTGCATGACTGAACAAATGCTTATTAACTTAAAAGCCTAGACCAATGGGTAATAATTATTACTTTATATCAACACCACAACTTGTTGAACTACTCATATGAGATAATTGCTCTTGTGCATTCCCAACAATGATTTTCATGGTTCATGGAGCTTAAATGGTTGAATTACTTTGTGATCTTCCAGAACTCTTTCCACATTACTGATAAGCAGGAGTAACTTCCAATACTTTTTATACCATTTATCATTGTATACTGAACTAGTCCTACTCTGAAATCAAATATATGATGCCCATAATTTGATTCGGCTATTATACCATATTTTTACATATTAATGTATTCAGATATGCTCTTAATGCCTCATTGTGCAGAACAATTATCATCATAGTCGTATATAGTCAATCCCAACTGCTTGTTTCATTTCAGGATCGTAGAGATGGGAAAGCACCTCATGACCCTCAAGAGAAGACTAGGTTATTACTACAAAAGGCAACAATTGAAACAGGCAGCAATATTTCTCAGGTTGATGGAACTTTAAAGTGGAGAAACCAAAATGAATGAATTTTTTTTGCATATAAAAGTAGTGTATTCACGTTCCTGTGCTATAATGTCTTTATGCTCTTGAGAACATTCAGCATTCAGAAAAAATGCACGTTTCACCATCCATCTACTGTTACGGAGTGATTAAATGGTATATCTCAGTTTGTAATGATGGAAAGAGCATTCAAAGATTGTGTTTAACATGGTTTCATGCTGAGGTCGTTTGTTCTTGCTTCTGCGCCATGTTTTTCAATTCTGTGCAAAAGAGTTTCAATTTTCACCCATAAATAATTTCAATTTTTTGGGAGATCTCGAAGAGCCCGCGCAGAAGTTAAGTTTCTGAGTTCTGACATCTTGAGGACACTCCCCAGTTTTTCGACGTTTTCGTGATTTCCTCAGCCGTTGGATCCCCATCTATTACCTAGGAGAGGCCAAGGTACCATGAGGTGTTTTTCAGATGTCTTCGGGGATATGCATGATTTTAAGGATCAGTATGTAAGTTACAGTCAGTGGATAATTTGTTTTTGCTTGGTATTTGAGTAGGCCTCTTCTTCTCTTTTCTATGCTCTGAAATATTTTTTTTATTATGAAAATTTGTCTACCCCTGCTTGAGGATTTAGTAGGGGTGAAACTTGCAAATCTTTGTATTTATTTTGTCAATATCTTTAGTTTTTTTTTTTAACATATGATTTAGTTTAGTTATCAGAATTTAACATCATTATTCTGACTTTTGTTAGTAAAGGATTGATGATGAGGTGCGGAGATCAAATCTTTTTTTATGCAATGGATCATACAAAGGAACAAATCAGGCAATCATCTGATTGGCGATTGGATGTACAAATAGAGATATTAGATTTCCCAAACCCTTCTACAAGGTGTCGTTAACGTGGTAATATATTTATGAGTTACTAGCAATTTGATCCTTCTAATTTTTCCTCACGTGCAATTAGGTTCGCCTTATTTAAAAACAGCAATTGGGTCCTACTACATATGCAACTTATTCAACCAAGCTTAGAAATCAAATGCACAACTACTTATGTAACATCCTGTAATTCAAATGTACATGTATTGTTCACTTTGGTTTTAAGAAAACTGCATGACTTGAGTACTTCTTAGGAGATTACCCATTTTAGTGCTATTTCAGCTCAAGCATGCTTAACTATGGAGTTTTCCATCATTAGCCTTTAATTTGTTTTGCCTCAAAATGTATCTCTACCATTTGAAATCACGTTATCTAGTTATACAATTCAATTCATAAATTGTAGAATTTAATTGCATATGAGTAAACAAAAGAGATCAAATTGCTATTTATCCAATATATTTCATAGGTGACTTATAACCACTGAATTTCAGATTGTCAGAAGAGTCGTTGATGGGAAAGAAGTTATATATATCTCACTCCAGAGTTTTTTGAAGTATATATTTTTTTAGAATATTTACACACATGCCACATAAATCTTCATGTGTTATATTATACACACTTTCTTCATAATTTATAGTGTAAATTTTGTGAAAAAAATATGTGTGATGTAATATTAAAAAATTTGTATAGCATGCAGGTAAATGCCCCTATTTTTTTTAAAGTATTGTTTATGTGCATGTGGATGTAGGCTAAGGTAGTATAGTTATTTCATTGGCTGCAAAACTAATTATTTTAGCTACAGATTTTGTGATGAGTTGAACATAAATATTATTAGGAGTGCTGATGCCATCTTTGATGACATCCAAATATACAAATTTGGTTTAGAATTTTGCGAAGCACCAAAGATCAAAGCAAGTGAGATCAAGATGGAAGACGTTTCGAATGAAGCTTAGTCCACAACACTTGCATTTACTATTGATGATTCTGACGTTGAATATGGAACAACTGTACTCCTCCGATGCCCAATTTGAGGAGTTCTTGTTGACCCTTAAAGATTATTTAAGCCCGTTGTTTTGAAGTTAAAAATTAATTTGATTTAAAAGATTTCGATTCTTGTAAGTGTAGGAAAATTTTTTTTAGAAACTTACAAGAAGAAATTTTACTGTGTGAAATAAATCACTACTATTACTACATTAATCATGGTGATTGTTTTATACTATTGCTGATATATATGCGGATAATATACTATTTGTTAGTGCTTAGTACCATGGAAGTTTGCAAATTGAAATAATAGTCGGATGAGGAGTTCCAAATGAAAGATTTGGGAAAAGCAAATTAGATTTTTGAAAAGCAAATCACATGAGACACATTTTAATAGAAAGCGTAACTTATATCAATAGACGTATATTCTAAAGGCATCAGAGAGATTTGGAGACAACGAGATGAAATTTTGAAATACTTTTGAAAGAAGATATTTCAGACTTACAAAATAGGAGTCATCAATTACAAATGAGGAGTGGGAGAATATGATGAACGTATCATATACTTGTGCAATTGTTAGTCTTATGTATGTTATGATACACATAAAATCGAATATTTATCTATGTAGTGAGAATCATCAGCAAGTTTACTGTAAATCCAAGCTCGGAGTATTATAAAGCTGTTAAGCGATTGCTCAAATATCTTAATGACACTAATAGATACGATTTTGTATCACCAGAAAAATGAGATTAACCCTAAATGAATATGTAGATGCAGATCTAAATAATAATTTGGATTACAGAAATGGCTTATGATATTTTTTATGTTATGTTAGATTATTATTAGTTAGATGTACAAGTTTTTGAAATATATTATAGGTTCAATATTTTTTAATAATAAAATAATTTTATTATAAGAATTTAATTATATTGAATGTGAAATAAAGTTATTTTTTTATTTATGAGTAAGTTGTAAAAAAATAATTTTTAAAATTAAAATTTGTATATAATATAAGATAAAATTAATATTTAATTTTAAAATTTATATATATATATAAAAAAATATAAATTATTAATAATTATTTAGTTCGAAAATTTTGGAGCATCAATTAAATGCGATGTAAAAATCTCGCTGACTGCGTTCGATTCCCGACATTGCAAGCTTAAATGTAGTACATGACAGCCTGGCAGTCTAAAAATCAAAAATATGAATCATCAAAAATCGATTAAAAATTACATAAATTTTAAATCGAATAGAATCAAGTTGATCTAAGCAAGCTGACTAACAAGCCAAAAGTTTGACTCGATTATGATATAGAGCGGATCTCGAGTCGGGTAGGCTCAGCTACAGATCGGCTTGATTAAAAAATATATTATATATATATATATATTAAATCGAGCTAATCTCAAGCAGGATCGAGTCGAGCTTACCTGGCTCGACGTAGGCTCGAAAAATATAATTTAGTTTTTTTTGAGCCGCCTCGAGACTAACTCGAAATCGGCTCGCTCCGATTTCAAGTCGCACCCAATCAACTTCGAGCCGATTTTGAGTCGACCAAAATTTGATCGATTTGATTTCAAGTTGATATTGACTCGGCTCGAATTCGGATTTATAACAGTCCCAGCCATATTTCATAGTTTTTCCAATTGTAACAAAACTACAAAATTTTGTTTCTTTTGGAGCGTTGTAATTTATTTTTGAATTGATTGAGATGGACCGAAATTATGGAGGTATTTATTGATTTTTTTGTCAAGATGCATTTAATTGGATGAAATAATTAATTCATTTCTTATTAATTTTTAGTTTTTTTAAAAATCTGAAATTTTTTAAAAATTTGTTTTACTAAATATATTTTTTAGCTTTTATCAAGTATGTTTTTTTTTATAAAAAGCTTAAAAATTTGTTTTACTAAATATATTTTTTTAGCTTTTATCAAATATTTTTTTTTTTGATAAAAAGCTTTAGCATACGCACTTTAATTCTCCTACTTGAATGATAAAAAAAACTTATACTAATGAAAGATGTTTCATTATCTCTCTCAAAAAATATCCCATATAACAACCCCATAATATTTACTTGTTTACGTTATTATAATTTAAATAACTGTACAAATGAGCTTTAGGGTTTCAAAAAATAACTAAATATACTTGCATTTTTTTTTATAATTATTAGAAACTTCTCTAATAGCCATAATCGAACAGCTCTAGTAGAACAGTCCTAGTCGAACAGCTCTTCAAGGAGATATCACCAGATCGTACTCTTCGTACTACTATGTCAACTCAGCATTTAAAGCGGTATGGGAGTCCACGCTCTAATCGTCCTTTGCAGGAATATGTGTCATACGTGACAGACTATACTCATTATATCATCTTCTTTCCAAGCTATAAATAAGAACAGAAGATAAATCAAAGGAAGAGAGGAGAGACTCTCTTTCTCTCTCTCTCTCTTATACTTATTCCCTTATTTGGTCTTCATTTAGAGACCCTCAGGATTTGCAAAAGAAGAGATTCGATTAGTGGATTTAAATTGCCTAGACAGCATCGTGATTTTTCCCCGAATACTCGAGTTTTTACGTAAAAATTATCATTTTATTTTATTCTATTTTATCATATTTTTTGCATCAATAGTAATTTAAAATTTCTTTAATCATATCAAACTAAATTTTTCAAAAAAATTGTATAGATTGAATCAAACAGGCCATAAGGTGGTGACAGAAATGAACTAACCCTAGAGGCCGTGTTCGATTTTATAAGTGAGGCTGGGCATTTTCAAATATGATCTGCCACATAAGTGAGGCCTAGACCTTTATGACATTCACTCATTACTCATAACCCTCGTCACAATCCCAGCCGTCCGATTAGCGCTAACCCAATCAAATCATTGTAAACAGTTACTATATGACGAAGCGAAGAGTATTTTTTTGGATAAATTACAATCTGGTCTCTGAGTTTAATTCATATTATTATGTAGTTTGATATTTTTAAAAATATAATATTTGGGTCTCACAATCTTAATGTAATTTTAATCAGGGTCTCTCTCTCTCCCTCTCCTGCACTCTCTCTGGCGGAGCCGTCGACGACGGCTAAGAGGGCTACTTGCTGCGGAGCGAGGGCAGGGGACAACTGCCAGTAGAGGGGATTCTCTTTATCTCTCTCTCTTTCTTTCTCCCTCTCATGCACTCTCTTTGGCGGAGCTATTGGCACCGACCAAGAGGGCTATTTGTTGCGGAGTGGGGGGCAGGGGACAACTACTAGCACATGAAATGCCACCGTTGATACAGAGCATTGCTGGTAGCTTCCCCAACATTTGTCCCTTGCTCTCACTCCGTTGACAACTGCGG
Source organism: Apostasia ramifera (assembly GCA_019297695.1). Lineage (NCBI taxonomy): Eukaryota > Viridiplantae > Streptophyta > Magnoliopsida > Asparagales > Orchidaceae > Apostasia > Apostasia ramifera. Next base: position 90,211 of record JAEMOT010003282.1, on the reverse strand, counting down.
TCTCGCCAGAGAGAGTGTGGGAGAGACGAGAGAGATGGGGGACAACATCCCCTTTCGCCGGTGATTGTCTCACACCCCTGATCCGCTGGCGGTAGCGGGCATACCGAAGAGAACACGAAAGAGACAAGAGGAAGATTAAGGAAGAGAGAGAGAGCGAGGGGCGGTAGCCCCCTCCGCTACCCCCACTCTGCAGGCGATAGCTCCACTAGAGAGAGTGGAAGAGAGAGAGAGAGAAATAGGGGAGAGGGGAAAGGATAGAATAGTAAATTAAAAAATTTAATAATAAAAAATTAAAAATTTAATAATAAAAAATTAAAAAATTTGTTATTTGATAATATTAAATTAAAAAAATAAATGTTATAATTTAAAAAATATGAATATGCCTTAAATTAAAGCTTCCTTATCTTTTTGGGAAAATCTCGAAGCGGGGAGTTAAGCTAGGGTTTCTGTCTAGTCGGGTCTCGACATCGTTATTCCCCAGTGTGCGCGTATCTCTTCCTCTATCGAACTGCGGAGGCTTAGCCATTCCCTCCACCTTGCCTGCCGGAACCATGGCAGTGTTTCGTTTCTCCTCTAACGCATCCCTTGATTTATTCGTTCTTTTTCTCTCTAACGGCCTTCGTTTTTGTTCTCTTATCAGATCATTTCGAAGAAGAACCGGCATGAGATCTGCAAGTACCTCTTTCAAGGTTAGGACTTTTGCCTCCATGGAACCATCTTCTAATTTTCTTTTTTAAATGAATGTATTTGGATAATGATGATTTCGTCTGGCAGAGGGTGTGCTCTATGCGAAGAAGGATTACAATCTGGCCAAGCATCCGGAGATCGATGTGCCTAACCTCCAGGTCATCAAGTTGATGCAGAGCTTCAAGTCGAGGGAGTACGTGCGGGAAACCTTCGCGTGGATGCACTACTACTGGTATCTTACAAACGACGGCATTGAGTACCTGAGAACCTTCCTCAATTTGCCATCGGAGATTGTGCCTGCGACTCTGAAGAAATCTGCCAAGCCGCCTTCCCGGCCTTTCGGTTCGGGGCCTCCCGGTGACCGCCCAAGGTATCCAGAGCTTTATTTCGATCATTTTTCTGCGTGATAAATTTTGTGGATCCGTGGCTTAGATGCAGTTTCATTGTTTTTCTGTGTGAATAAAGGGGCCCACCGCGCTTTGAAGGAGATCGGCCAAGGTTTGGGGACAGGGATGGATATCGTGGAGGCCCTCGTGGTGGTGATTTTGGTGGGGATAAGAGCGGAGCACCTCCAGAGTTCCAGCCATCGTTCAGGGTAAGAACTGAATTTCTTCTTTTGTTTGTTGTTAATTTGATCTAAAATAGTATTCCTTTTGGAATTCTAGTATTATACACAATGGTTCTTTGATGTACAACCATTGTAAGGGTTACTTACTTATTGGATTGCTACATGTAGTAAATGTTGCTTAGTTAATTACCGGGGCTTGGCTTAAAATTAATCTTATAGATCACACCATTTACAAATTTTAACATTATACTAACATTATCTCAAATCTGAAACAAACTCCAATATTAAAACTAATTTTACTTTATATCTTTCACAAAATTCAAATTTAAAAACTAATCTCATTTTACATCCGAAACAAATTCAAAATAAAACTTCAAATATTTCATGGATACAACAACAATAAACCAAGCCTTTATTCCACTAGGTGGGGTCGACTGCATGAATTCTTTGTTTCCATTGTGCTCTATCAAATAATAAATTTTCATTTAGCTTCAAATATGAAATATCATTTTTTATAATTTCTTCTCATATTTTTTTGGCCTTCTTCTTTCTTTTTTTACATGAGCAAAATTTAATAATTCAACTTTCCTTATTGGAGCTTTTATCGGCCTATGATTTATATGTCCAAACTATTTAAATCGATTCTCTTTAAGCTTATCTTCAATTGAGGCCACTCTAATCTTCTCGCAGATTTACTTATTTTTCAAATAATCCTTTCACGCATACTTAATCATTCACTTTAATATTTTTATTTCTGTAATACTTATTTTATTTGTGTGATTCTGCTTTGTAAGCCAGTATATAGTACCATATAACATTGCTGGCCTTATAAGTGTTTTATAAAATTTATCTTTCAGTTTGAGTGAAATTTTTTTATCACACAATACACCAAATATATTTCTACAATTTATCTATCCTGTTTGGATCTTATTAATAATATCATTATCTATTTTACAATTATTCTGTATGATTAATCAAAGATATCAAAACAACTTGCTCTTCCTGATAATTTAATCATCAATTGTCATCTTCCCGCTACAAGTGCTTCTATTATGAGTAAATTTATGTTTCATATATTGGATTTTTAATCTGCTAAACTGAAAATCTTTAGATTCTTATGTATTTCTTTATAACTTGAGTTTTATCTTAGCACTTTCTCTAGTGTTATCAACGAGGAGAATATCATCTGTAAAAAGTATTCATCAAGGCATTTTTTCTTAAATGTATCTAGTTAAAACATCTATAACCAATACAAAATGATATGAACTTAAAGCTGAACTGTGATATAAGTGGTAAGTTGGTTCCTCTCCAATTTGGGGAAGAGCATTGAGATGCTATAAAGTGGATCCTCCGAAGGCACAGGTTAGATAGCATTGTGTTTCAAGAAGAAATAATAGTGGTTAGTTGCTACACTGATGTTAATTTTATCGGGTGAAGGATTTGGATTCACGAAGATCAATCTAAGGCTATCTCATAAAGCATATAGAAGGTGTAGTTTCTTAGCAATCTAAGCTGGAGAAGTGTAGCTTTATCAGCAACAGAAACAGAGTACATTGCAACTATTGAGGGTTGGAAAGAGCTACTATAGATGAAGAAATTGTTTAAAGAATTGAGTCGTAATCAAGATGGGTATTCCTTGTATTATGATAGCGAAAATGTCATTCATCTATCACTCATAAGAAAATTTTTAGTCAAATTTTCTTATGTTCAAACACATGTAATAATTCTTTTATACATGTCCTGAATTACTTGAAGGTAAATAGTACAAACTCCTTTTTTTTGTAAAGCTCTCCAGAGCACTTTCTTTGGGATTGTATCAAAAGCTTTTTCTAAATGAATAAAACCTAAAAGAATTTTTTTTTCTCTCTAAACATCTCCATCGATATTGAAACAAAAATATCACATTGTTATCTTTTACTCAATAAAAAATAACCCCACAGACTAACAACCCCTAAATCAAATCTTATTAAATTCATGCCATTTTTTTATAAAATTATAAAATGATAAATTAGGTGATTATTTTAGCTTTTGCCTTACCCAAAATTTATGACCCAAGTTAAATTCAAATAAATTTGGGGGATTGCATGTAAAACTATATTATTTGAGAAGCATGATGATCACCCTTCCATATAATGTGTACTGTGCAGATAATAGGCATGGTCAACTGATCATTAGGATTTTACATAAGATTTTAATTGTGCCTGTTATATTGCAGACTCTTTTGAATTGTTTAAAATTAGATACTTGCATTTGATATATGCTTTTTCCATTTCTAATGTTGCAATGAACGTAAGTTGCCATATTTTTGGTTTGAAATAAGAACAAAGTAATTCTTCAATTGTGCTTAGCAAATGTAATAAGTAGAATGCCAACTATAATATGTAGTTGCAGCATAACGTTTGGTCAAATAGAAGCCAAATTTTGATAAGACCTTATGAAAAGAGTGCCAAAACAAGAGACTAGAAATGGAATTTGTTTGGAATCATATGGAAAATGGTAGTAAAACATGATTCAAGATTATATTCCTGATGACTTAGGTAGATTATCACTAAAAATAAAATGAAATAAGCGTTCAATCCTCGGCATATATTAACATATCAAACGCATTCACTTCAAGTGCCTCCCACTTCTGTAGTGTTCCTGCAAAGAATTTGATGTAGCTACTGACATTGCTGGAGCAGTGTAGTTCTTAAGACAGGATCTTCTTGTTATAATTGCTCATTGATCTAGAAATGATGGGTTTATGTCATGCCTACGAATGCAAAGAAAGACCTATCTATGATTCTATGGATGCAACTAGATCTCCATTAAAATATTCATAAGAAACTAGTCTTTAAAACTACAAGGTTCTGACATTCATGTGTCAACATGAATATTTGCAAAGTATGGAAGGGAAACTTATTATGATTAAGCACACAAACGGGAGACCAAGGCAAGAAAATAAAACTTTTAATGATAATTAGAAAGCAACATGATTTGATATTTAAATCAGATTTACCAAACACGCAACGGAGTTAAGGAAGAGTAAAAATTATTCCACACATGAGTAATTTTGTTTTCAGCAATATGGAAAGAAAATTAGAAATATTATACTACTAAATAGTTCATAAAGATGGCATGATAATATAGTCCCTAATATATACAATGAAATGAAAGGACAAAAACAATCTACGACTAAATGAGAAGGATGCAAACAAAGAGGTGTAGAGGAAAGAAAGAAGGAAAAAATATATGATTCAAGCCCGACAACTGATCTTCTCGACCGTGCCTCAAAACTAAAGGATGATCTATGATTCTGTTCCCTTCTTCCTATCCATGTAATAAAATGGATCCCTTCTACGCCTAGTAAGGATCTCCAAAACTCGAAGGCGGTGCTTGATTCTGTGATGTTTCATTTGCCTTCAGTTCATTTCATGGGATGGTTTAATTTAACTTGGTAAGGAATTGAATGGCCAACAATACCATTTTCTTGTTGGTAATTAAACTGCCTGATGATCTTTTTAGACATTCATCCCCTTTGCCTTCTCCTGTATCTTGTGATATGCGTTAATAACAGTGCTATGATTCCCTCATTCTGAAACAGTCAGACTGATGCTAACACCTATTCTGATGGCTTTTTCAGAATATATTTTGCTATTTTGATCAGATTGTATTAATTATATTGTGTATTTCAAATGCTATTACAGAAGATATATTACTCTCAGTTCTTTAAATTATTGTCTTTTTACTGCAGGGTGCTGGCAGCAGACCTGCCTTCGGCCGTGGTGGAGGTGGATATGGCGCATATGCCTCCTCTTCTCTTGAATAGATGACCGGCGAGTTTTTCACTTTGCTTGCATCCTCTGTGACGAACATTTTATTTAAATTTTAAACAGCTCTGCTACGCATCTCAAAAAATTGAGCAAGCTTGAAAATAAATTTAGATTGAACTAATTTTAAATCCATTTTTGAGTTATTTAAGGTTTTTTTAGCTGCGTAGTCTTTTCCTTATTTAAATAGACATTGATGCAGGCCCTGGTAATGTTCTGCTTCTGAGCATAAATTACATACTTGTAAGAATGTGTATTTTGGTCTAAGGAGTTAAAATAAAATTATTTTTTTATTGAAAATTATTGAGTATGTGAAGTAAAAATAATATTTTTTTTTATATTAGAATTTGTGTAGAATGATTAAATTTTTTTATTTATTATTATTATTATTTTTTTTTTAAAATTAGTATCATTTTAGTTCTGATTTAGTCCTGATTTAGTCCTCGCGTTAAATTTTCACTGTGTATCCAATTTTTTTTATTAATGAAACCTCTTCAAAGATTGTCTAATGTGATAATGGTGCCGTGCAATTAGCTTTCTCAGATGTAAATTTGAGATTTTTAATTGCATATATTACTCAAAAGTAAAACAGGACATCAAGTACAAAACTGACGATTCTGATTTATAATTGCATGAAGATCGTGTGGAAGGAGCATTCCTCCTTCCCACTGAATATCGCTGTCATAGAAAATGAAAGCAATATAATCGGTTATTTTATTTGCAATGCGATATATATGTAAAATCCTATAAGTTTTAAATAAAGGCAAAACACGCGTGAGAGAAGTAAGGTTATCGTCTATAGCCCGTATATTGGTTGCTTGGAGAAGATTTGTGATAATAGAGGAGAAGTCTTTTTCTATCTACGGTGCGTCTGACGCTTTTATTCATTTGCAAACTCTCGTTCTCTCCATATCTTCAGTTGCAATAGAGAATAATTTTTAGCATATAATTTTGAGCATGGTTTCATGATAATCCCTTAAAATTGCATTATTTTTAGCGTATTCATCCTCCTTTGCAACGCATGTAAGCATCATCCAAAGTATAAATATTATTTATATATAATTTTATAATATTTTTGACCTCTATATATATAAAATAATATAAATATATTTTGATTATCTTAAAAGATGTGTGAAAATAATATAAAAGTATCTCTTAAATTTAAAAAATATAATATACGTAATATTTAAGAAATAAGCCGTGCATATTTTGAAGAATATTTGAGTAGTTATTTTTTTAATTTCATATAAAATTTTATTTATATTTTAATTTACATACTTTTTACTATATCAAGTAATTTTATTTCACTTTTAATATAATTTATTTTATTTTTTATCATATATATATATATATATTAAAAAATAATTACATTTTTTTTCCTCATATGAAGTCTTTCCCTGCGATTGATATTGACTAAACTGCCAAGGTTTGGAATTTTTTTTTCATTCCAAATTTTAATGAACAAAAATATTAGTTTATATAATATGCTACACAAATTTTAAAATAAAAATTATTTTTATTTAATTTCTTACATGATTTTTAATCTAATTTTTAATTTTATGTTACACTGTACATTTATTAAGTTTTTTTTTTTAACATAATTTTATGTTTTGAAATATATAAGAAAATGATATTTACAATTTTGAAAAATAAAAGCTGTTTTTCTTGTCTCCAAAAGGAAAAATATAACCTTAAAAACTTGAAGCTGGAAGTTAATCTCCTTTTTAAATGTCTTATTTTAATTACCTTCTAGTAAAGTTTTAGCTGAGAGATGTAACATAATGTTTTGAAATATTTATGTACATGTTATTTAAAGTTTTAAGTATTATATGTTTATTTAAATACATATTATTTCATAATTTAAATTTTATAAAGCTATCATATAGATAATATTTTTTTAGGCAAATTACATCCAGGTCTCTAAGTTTAACACTTAATAACGCACAGGTCCACGTTTTTAAAATTAAAACATCGGGTCCCTGAGTTTTAATAAATTATTAAATGAGTTTTTTAAATTTTTTTATTATTAATTTTTTTAGAATTACCATTTTACCTCATGCCCCTCTCTCTCCTATCGATCTCGCGCACGCAGGCGAGCTGCGAGGCCGCCGATGGGTCCGGCGGCCGCGCAACCCCCCACGTGAGCAGGATCAGGAGGAGAGAGAGAGGCGACCTCTCTCTCCTCCCGACCCCGCGCACGAGCGCGGGAGGCGCGGTCGCGGGGGTCGCGCGGCCGCTGGATCAGGAGGAGAGAGAGAGAGGGGCAGGGGTAAAATAGTAAATTTAAAAAATTTTAATAATAAAAAAAACTCATTTGATAATTTATTAAAACTCAGGGACCCTATGTTATAATTTTAAAAACTTGAATCTGTGCATTATTAAGTGTTAAACTCAGGAACCTAAATGTAATTTGCCCATATTTTTATTATCATCGATTTAGTCATTTTAAGTTGTTTGAATTGTTCTAAAAAGCGTAGTGTTTCAGTGTACAACTATTTTTCATAAAAAAATTATTTGGTAAAAGAACAGAATAACAAAATTATTTCATCAAAAAAAAATTTATAGTTACATTATACAAACATCTTTTTTTGTGGAAATCTTTGCATAAAACTATTTAGCAGTTTTTTTGCATAAAGATATCCTTAATCGATCCTTCGTATATCAATAATTTAAAATTTTAATTAAACAAATACTTATTTATTTGCAAATTTTGATTTTAATAAAACTAAAATTAAAATTGAATAATTTTTTTTTTATTAAAAATTATGAATGATATAAAATAAATTTAATTATTATATTAAAATATGTGAGGAATGTGAATAAGTTAGTTATTATTTTGATATGTGTATAAAATGTGAAAAAAAAAAATTTATTTTAAATTATATATATAATGTGAAATATAATTAATTTTTAATATTAAATTTTATGAGTGTATTTATTTAAAATTAATTAAATTAACTTTAAATAGACTAAATAATATTTAAATGAATATATGGCCATGTGCAGTTTTATATAGAGACTTTTGGACACTTAGGAGCTTGTTTGAACCGAGAATTAAAATCGAGATCAAAATCGTATTAAATTTAAAAATAATAATAATAATAATAAATTTTTTATTACATTCTACATAAATTTTAATATAAAAATTTTATTTTATTTTACATATATAATTATTTTTAATAAATGTATCAATTTTATTTCATATTTTAGACCAAAAATATTTCATTTCTTAACAAATAATTTATTTTAGTTTAACATGTGTATAAAATTGATAGTTTTATTAAAAATAATTAATTATATAAAATAAAATAATATTTTTTTATATTATTATGTATAAAATATAATAAATTTTTTTTATTAATTTATTTATTATTATTTTTTAATATAGTATAATTTTAATTCTCTCGCCAAATAGTCCCTAGAATATATTTAAGATTGAGATGATTTTCATAAGAAAATTTCAATATATCATATGGTTTCTTTTCCTAAAAATCAGCATACCACCAAATTCAAAAAAATTGATAGGTTCGAATATTACACGTGGGAGAAATACCATTATGCACACCTCTTATGATTTAAAGTATGAGTATCTTAATTTTTTTTTTATGATTCACAGGTGCACATGTACAAAAATGTAAGAACATCAAAATTATTACATTAATTCCAAATTATTTATATTTAAGGTTTTATTTGTGTTATTATGCATAGTTTTTTAAAACATATTTTTTTTTTATTTTAATCTATCCATGAATTTAATTTACAGATAATAACAATATATTATGTTTTTTTATGGTAACAATTTACGTTACCATAATAAGTTAATATAACTACTCATAATTTAATGAGATAATTACCTACATATCACACTATTTCTCTTTATTTATGCGTTACCCATCCATTCTTAGTTAATTACGCTATGCACACTCAAAATATTATACAATCTTACATACACACACTTTCACTTGTCTCCATTATAATGAGTAATTATAATTTTTCAATAACCTAAATATAGTTAAGTTACAAAAAATCTGAACCGTTCATTATATTATTTTAAGGATATTTAAATATATTTTGAGTGAAATTTTTAAAACTTTGATATTTAGGTTGTGGGAAGGGAAGGAAACATCCGCGGCGTGAATTGATTTTAGGACAGATCAGCGCTTTAGTGTGACATCAAGGAAGAAAAAAAATATGTACTATTAAGGATAAAAATGTAATTTTAATGATTTACTAATGAATTTTTTTTCAAATAGATTTTGACTAAATTTTAATTTAAGTATGTGTATGTAATATTTTATAATATTTTGAGTGTGCATAACATAATTAACTAAAAATGAATGAATAATATATAAATAAAGTGAAATGATGTGACATGTAGGTAATTATTTCTAATTTAATTTGCCAGATGTCCAACCGCCCACATGCAACGGCCTGAGTGCCATGGGCCAGAGCTTTAAATGAACTGTGCTTAATTGTTTAAGTTCTCATAAACATTTAAAATAAAAATAACGAACTTATAATTGAGCTATTACAAATAAGCTCATGCTAATAAATAAAATTTATTTATAATTATTCATTAATTATTAAATTGAATAATTAATTTAAAAAGTAAATATAAATAATTTATTATTATTAGATAATAATAGTGAATAATAATATTACTTTTAGTATTATTAATTAATTTCAATAGAGATGAGTTTTAAATAAATATGATCATTATCTTCAAATATAATATTTATGAATATAAATGAGTTGATTTTTATTATATTTAATTAATTTATTTAGAATTGAGCTTTTAAAAATATTTTTTATATTCATATGTTAAATTTGAGAATGAACAAATATAAATAATTTTTTTATCGAACTTTTTTTTTATATCATAATTCTATATATATCGAACGGCTTGTTGGGAGTTTGCCTTATTTGGCGTGAGGACTAAATCAGGACCAAAATGATTCTAATTTAAAAAATAATAATAATAATAATAATAAATAAATTTTTTTAATCATTCTACACAAATTTTAATATAAAAAAAATATTATTTTACTTCACATATTCAATAATTTTCAATAAAAATATATACTTTATTTCAGATTTTAGATCAAAATATTCAAATCAAATATTTAGATCTAAAATATAAAATAAAATTAAATTTTTTATTAAAAATTATTAAATATATAAAATAAAATAATAGTTTTATATTAAAATATATATAAAATAATTTAAAAAAAATATTTATTTATATTATTATTATTATTATTATTATTTTTTTTAAATTAATATTATTTTGGTTCCTCACGCCAGCGCCTTAATTTATTTAAGGCCCCGGCGAAGGCGGGCTGGCAGCCAGTGTTATTTTAGTTGGGACACGCACGTGCCGCCACACTCTCACGTGTCGGCTAGGGTCTCTTCTCTCTCGATCTCGATCTCGATCCGCCTCGATACTGCTGAAGCCCGTTTAGCTCGCTCCTGCCATTCAGAAATTGCTCCCTCCCATTCTCGCTACGCTCTTATCGCTCATCCCGTTTTCAGGTCCATCGATGGCTTCGATCGCGGGCATGGGGATCTCAATCTGCGCTCGTCCGCCGAGCTGCCGGCAGAGCCAGGTATGATAATCTTGGATCTTTCCTAGATCTGTTATTAGTCCTTTATTTTACTGCTCCTTGATCATTCTTTTCTTTGCTATTTCTTTGGTTGGTATGGCGATGATATGTCAGGTCACAAGCTGTTTATCTCGAATAATTTCATTTTTATAGTATCATTTTGGACAAATTCTCTGGAATTTGAGCAGGAGGAACAATTTTCATATGAAGAAAATATTTAATTATTTTGTGTTTGTTTTTTGGTGGCGTTAATCGATGCTCCGTATTAGTCCATATGGTTAAGAAGTAATCCTACTACAACCTCCCACTGGATTAGCAAAAAATTGTGATGGAGCTCCCGGGATTAACTCCTCTCAGCCTCAAGTGCTAGAGAAGCACTTCTTTAGCATGGCACTTTAGGACATGATAAAATGTAGGATTTTTTCTTTTTGCCTTTTTTTTTAATCTTAATCATGTATGTAAAAGAATGCTGGATGCTCTAAACTTTTTGCAACATAAAAATGTTATGCCCTTCACGTAGTAGAGCCTTTTTCATTGTTAGACTATTATGTTTCCTAGCTGTTAAAAGAAAGTTGAAAATAAAAAAATCAACTGAAACCGGATAAAAGAGCTGGTTAATAGAGATGTTGGTTTCTAAATCAGTTCTTTTTTTGTTTTCTGGTTATGTAGAGAAATCTAGGTTAAAGAAAATAAAAAAATAAAGTAATTACAAAGTGGAATTATGATATTGTATTTTTCAAATTAAATTTTAGAATTCATCGATTTGTATTATCAAATTTATGGCACTTTGATGTAATTATTTCATTTAATAAAAGTTTAAAGCATTTGATTTCTTTGGTTTGGAGGCTCATAGCATTTAGTTCCTTTAGTTAAAAATCCAACCATGTTAAATGTTTTTAATTAGGTGACTCTTAACAAAAACTGTTATAGTTCTCTGTCAATTGACCTTCCGTACAAACTCATTTAAAATTTTTTATTATTTACCACTGCATCATTACAAATGGTTGGAAGAAAAAGTGGAAGAGGTCTTTTATAGTGGTCAATAAAGATAAGTTTACCAAAATAGTGTAAGGGGTGGGGTTGGGTCGGGGGCTGCTGACTGGCCAAACATCCCATTTTAAATTTTTAACATTTTATCCCCCCTAATGATCATGAAAAATGGATGATAAAAGGTGGAGGAAGGCTTTTATTATGATCAATAAGGTTAAGTTTATCAAAAATATTTAAATTTGGGTGTTTGACCGGTCAACTATTGGAATACTGTAATAGTTTTTGTTAGACGGGCCTAAACGTTGATTACCTTTGAAATGGAAGGACTCAAAACCGAGGGACTAAGATGTTGAGGGCACGAAACCCTATGGACTTAAGTTCATTTTACTTGAATGAACTATTATTTTAATTTCAAGAACATTCTATAAGGTTAGAGTTGACCTTGATCATTGTATTAAACTTTTATTACGAGGGTGTTTGGTTCAATATTATCTAGATGTTCGTATTATTTAGATGTTAATATTATCTAAATATCTATTTTTTCTTTAAATTATTGTTTGTTTGGTTTAATATGATATCTAGCGATCCTATAATTCTTTACAATGTTATCTAAAAATTTTATCAAACTAAATAATCAATTTCTCCAAATAACATAATATTATATCATAATAATATTAAACCGATGCCTCCTACATATAATTTTTCAAAATTTAAAAAGTATTTGATTAAAAAACTGAATTTTTTTGTCAACTAAGCAGATATTTCAGTTAACCAAATATCTGGCTAACCATTATGTTGGATTAAATTTTGGTTTTCAATATTGAAAAACCAAGAGTTTCAGTAAAAATTTGTAGTCTCAACCCTCTGTAATGCTGGTGATTTGCGGCTGTTTCTTACAAACAAGAACATTGTTTCTCCTTCGGACCAATTTTCAGAATCGTTTTTCGGCTAGTTGTTGTATATCTAGTGAATTTTGCTTCAGTATTCCGGTCATAGCACATAACAGAATTCACTTTCGGTGTGTTGTTTCTACTTAGTTGTTGAACGTTTACCATACATAGATCTAACGTGCTTATCTTTTTCTCTTTAACTGTCTATTTTGAGTATTAGATTTATCATTTCTCGGATTATTCTTCAGATATTTTAATTAGGTTTAAGGTTTTGAGTCCTTATTGTGACAACTGCTGTTGTAAGAAGTGTTTAGAGATTTTTGCCTTGATGTTCCATGTACTTTTTGTGCTTGTTTCTTCACATCTATAAGCTTCTATCTGACCATAGTGATGGAAAGTTTGCTTGCTGCTTTGGAGTTTGCACTATGTTTCGGTCTTTCAACTACAGAAAGTTTTCTGTTTACTGCATGCATGCCACAAAAATATACCTATTTACATATTTAATCTTCAAAATGTATATGCACACAATGACACAACACACTGATTCAAATTATATGGTAACCATTTTTGTATGTCAATTCTCACTTACGTTTTTCTTCTGTACTTGTATGTGATGGAGTATGTAATCTTTGGGACTGCAAGGAAAAGATGGTTAATATATCAAAAAATGGCATGTATATAATAATAAGTTAGGGGTGTTTTATGTGTATGTTTTTTTTGGCATGTATGTAATGTCTAATTTAGGTTCTGCTTAGTTGTGAAATGCATCTTTCTTGCATTATACAAGCTCTCATGTTTTCAAATTTGGTAATGTAAACCCGCTACATTCAACACTATGCAAGAATAATATGCTAGAAGTGAGTCACAAAGCTCATTTGAACTACATGGGTTACTAAGTTTGGTTCTTATTGATTGGTGTTTGCAGCTAATTAATGGGATATCTGGCTTGAAGTTAGTTTCTTTCTCCAGACGAAGGAAAAGCTTCCCATCTTTGCGATTGCAGCGAACTCTGCGTTTCCATTTTTCATGTGCTGTATGGCTTCCAATTCATGTCGCATTTATAAGTTTATTGTGTGATCTAAAATTTCCATTCATTCTACTTTTAAGAAAATACTAATCAGTTCAAGCGGACATTTCTCAAAAAACATGAGCAGCAAGATTTTCTGTTGTGCTATAATCGGATGTTATAATTAACTATTTAATGAGGATCATGCTTGCTTTTTGAACATGCTCCTATATTAAGTACTAAAAAATCACATAGTTTTGGGAATCTATTTGTACACGGCCTTCGACATGTGGGAGCTAGTGGTACAACGATGTAAGAAATTCTGTGAGAAATTCTATTAATTGCTATTTATACTTTGTATCGACATTTTTCTGCTTTGTATCGATATTTTTCTGCTTTGTATCGACATTTTTCTGCTTTGTATCGATATTTTTCTGCTTCATACAATAATATTTTTCTGCTTTATATATGTAATTTTTTTATTTTGTATTGGCATTTTTCTATTTTGTTTAGCAATTTTTGCTTTGTATAAGATTTTTTTTATAAGAATTTTTATTGTTTCATATAGGCATTTTATTTCTTCTCGTAGGCAATTACTTTGTATAGGCATTTTGTTACTTCGTATAATTTATTTTTTATTTCGTATAAGCATTTTTACTTCATATAAGCATTTTTACTTCATATAAGCATTTTATTTCTTTGTATAAAAAAAACTATGAAATAAGAAATACTAGCGAAAAGATTATATTAAATAAAAAAAATCTATATAATAATAACAACAATAAATTAAGTCTTTATCCCACTAGGTAGGATTGACTACATAAATCCTTTGATTTCATTACACTCTATCAAATAATAAATTTTCATTTAGCTCTAAATATATAAGATCATTTTTTATAGTTTTTTATCATCTTTTTGTTTGGCCTATCTCTTTTTTTTATATGAATAAGATATAATAATTTAATTTTATTTACTGGAGTTTTTATTAGCCTATGATTTATATATCTAAACTATCTAAGTCGACTTTCTCTGAGTTTATTAGCAATTGAGGCTACTCCAATTTTTTTTGTGAATATACTCATTTCTCATTTTGTTCTTTCGCTTATACTTGCTCATCCATCTTAGCATTTTCATTTTTGTGATACTTAGCTTATTTATGCATTTTTGCTTTGTAGGCCGGTATTCAATACTATATAACATCGCTGGCCTTATAACTGTTTTATAAAATTTACTTTTAAGTTTGATTAAATTTTTTATTACGCAATACTTCAGATGTATTCTTTCCTTTTATCCATCCCGCTTGGATCTAAATCGCTCACTCTTCCTAATAATTTGAGCATCAATTATCATCTCTCAACTACAAGTATTTTTATCTTGACTAAATTTATACTTTATATATTCAGTGTTTGATGTTAAGACAAAAACTTTTAGATTTTAATGTATTTCTTCATGACTCGAGTTTCACTTTAACACCTTCTCTAGTCTTATAAACAAAGAGAATATCATTTGCAAAAAACATATGTGAACTTAAAGCTGAACTTTGGTGTAATCCAACTTAAATAGAAAAATTTTTAGTCAGACTTTTTGTGTTCATACACATGCAATAGATCCTTTATACATATCATAAATAACTTGAATGTAAGTAGTGAAATTTTTTTTTTCTAGAACTCTTTAAAAGACTTTTTTTTGGACTTTATCATAAGCTTCTTTTAAATTAATGAAAATCAAATATAGATTTTCTTTTCTCTTCTTAAATATCTTCATTAAATCTTTCAAGTAATGAATAGTTTTTATAGTAGATTTGCCTGACATAAAATTAAATTAATTCTGTGATCTCTCAAGATTTTAAAGTATACCTTATTAACTTAATTCCTTTATAGTTAGCACAATTTTTTACATTGTTTTTATTCTTATTAATGAGTACCAATGTATTCCTTTTTTATTCATTTGATATTTTTTAAATTTTTAAAATCATATAAAATAATCTAACGAGCTAAGAAACTCCTTCATCTTTCATACATTTTCAAACATTCATTAGAATGTTATACAGTACTACAATTGTTTCACACTTTATTTTCTTTAAGGCCTCTTTAACTTTAGCTTTACTTATATGTTGGATGTAAGAATAATTTATGTCTTCTTTTTGGATGCTAAAATCAGTAACATCAATTATATTATCACAATCGTTATTAAAAAGCTTTTTAAAGTAACTTATCTATCTATGTTGAATGCTTTCATCTTTAAAAAGTACTTTTTGATCCTCATCTTTAATACATTTTACTACAATCAGGTCTTTATTTTCTTATCTCTTACTTTAGCCAACTTATATGTCTTCCTCCTTTTTTAGTGTCCAATTTACTATGAAGATCATCAAAAGGTTGCATTATTTGCACTGCATATTGCATTCTTGGATTCTCGTCGAGCAATTTTATGTTTTTCTAAATTCTCTTTACTCTTGCATTTATACCAATTTTTATAACAAATTTTTATCCTTAATATTTTCTTGTATTTTTTCTTTCCACCAAGTATCTTTATTGTTTAAAGCTTTTCCTTTAGATTCTCTGGAGAATATATCCTTTAAATCTTACGACTGTATATTATGTTTGTTCGACATGTTTTACGTTGGCTGTCGACTGTCTCACACAACCCTCCGTGCTTTTCATTCGAGACTTGAGACTCAGTAACAACGCACTAAAACAAAATCTATACAAAGCAAAAAAAAAAAAATCTTTATATAAAATAGAAATGACAAGCATTTCTCGTGAGGTGGATTAGTCATTTTTCCCAATATTTTCTCCTTGAAATATAAAATAGCAAATTTTGTTCATGCAATTTGATTTCATGATGTCTTAAATAAAAAATGTGTACTTATATCAACGCCTTTTTATTACAGAAGATTGAACGTTCATATGTTATTGCTTTCCTGAGCAGGCAAAGCCAGAGACCGTTGAAAAGGTATGCGAGATCGTGAAGCAGCAGTTGGCACTTCCTGAGGATAGCTCTATTACTGGTGAATCAAAACTTTCCACCCTTGGGGCAGATTCTCTTGACACGGTACCTTCATTTAATATTTTGTTCTATGTTTCCACCAATGATCGTAGGGGGCGTTTGGTTCGTTGTTATCTTGATGTTATGTCATGTAATCTAGATGTCATCTTTTGACTAATAATTCTATAATTTTATATAAGATTATTTATAGATGTCATTAAATCAAACAGTTATTTTTTTTAGATAACATAACATAATATTAAGATAACATTGAATTAAACGTCTCGTAGTCTCATAATTTTGCTTCTAATTTATTTTCATTTTCTATTATGCTACTGCTTATGCATTTCTGTAAACCTTGGTGTTTTGTTATTATACTCATATTCTTAAAGAACATCCAGACAATCCTAAACCACCCTCTGGCATAGCTTTTTGTTGGAAAAAAAAGCTTTTTTGTAAGGCTAGAAGTTAAAAATTGTTTTTGGTAGAACAACTTTGAAAGGAATTTCAAATTTTTGAAAATTCAGTTATTTCAACTTTCACAAAGCTAAAAAACAACTACAGTAAAAAAAAGCTGAAAAACATTTTGAGAAATAAAAATTTATCAACGTTATACATGTAATTATTTTATTTAAAATTTTATATAGATAATTAAATTAATAAATTTATATATAATCAAATCAATTATAAAATAATTTATATATAATAAATGTAAGGACAATTACATATATATCATTTTAAAATATTATATTGATAAAATTGATTTGATTATTTATCAATAGTGTATATAATACATAAGTTCAATTTAGTCAAAGCATCAATTAATTATGCACTGCATCAATTTCTATCAAATAGTTTTGCTTTTGATGTCAGCTTTTTAACATCATTTTACTAGGCGAAAAAAAAATTTATATGATTACAATTTTTCAGCACAATATTTTTTTTATATAGCCTAAAAGTTTTTAAATAGCTTAAAATAAAAAAGCATCTTAAATCCTTTTCAATTGTTTGAAACGCATTGTCAAAGATAACTTAAAATTTGAACTGCTTATAATTTTACTGAGCTGTCTTCAAACGCAATGCAAGTTATGAATACTGAGTTTTTTAAGCAGGTTGAGATTGTGATGGAGCTCGAACAAGCTTTCGGTATCGTTGTCGAGGAAGAAAGTGCTCAGAGCATCACCACCGTGCAGGAAGCTGCCGATTTGATCGAAGAGCTTATGAAAGCAAAGGCCAATTAGAGCAACTGGAATATCGGGTTGGAACTAGTAGTATTTTGATCGCCGCATGCGCTGTGATGTCTAATTCTGCATTAAATTGCTTGAATGCTTGCATGATGAATTTATATGACTGAATTTCATATAACCTATATCTTCTCCCATTTCATATAACCTGTTCTCTTTCAGCTTCATAATTGCTCACTTGAATTGATTGATTCTTGTTAAGTCTCTTATTATCAACCTAAAAGTTTAAGCATTCTTACACATCATGGAAGATTTAAGCATGGGTTTTTTTTTTAAAAAAATTTAAGTAAAAAATAATAGAGATCACCAAGATTTGAATTTGAGAGACCTCTTGTTTCAATTTCATGTGCAATTTCTAATGATCAACAGACGTAAAAGCTTGACATGATTTCATTTTTTTTTTAATAAAAAGATTCATTTCTATTATTTTATAATGTACAGAGCCCCAACTAAAAGGCAAGGCAGCATTTCAACTGCTTTGACTACCATGCGATTTATTTCCGGCCCCTTCATTGCGATCATCTTCTGGTGTTCCAACTTCACTTTGGTATGGCAGAATAACTACAGGAGCAGCATGAACCGCAGCCCATTTTTCCCTCACAAAGCACGTGAACTTCATCACCATCTCTCTCCGGAACTCGAGTTCTCGAGTAAAAAAATCGAGAATGAGGACTGAAACAATGTATTTAAAAGGGACCAGGAAAAGCACAGCTGCTGCACCGAGAAGTAATAGAGCAACCTCTGTTGTAAACTGCAAGACAATGACACCAAGAATTAAAATTACAGATGAAAATGATTAAATGAACCACATTAATCAGTTTGGAGGCTCAATAATAAACACAATAAAAAATGAAGGGATACGACAATAATGAAAGTAATTCACAAAGCATGAACATAGAAGACAGTCCTCACCTTAAGTTAACTAAATTAATCATAAATTTTTCATGCATTAGTCCTTTTTTTTGTTCATGCGCTAGATTTTACTGGTAAGGGAAATTACAGGCTTCAACTGGTTGCTTGAAATTTACTATTTGAAAAATCCCATATGGATGATTCACAAAATCAACTCTTGCACTTTGAGTTCTTCATAAATAAGAAAACAGGCTTTCAGTTTACAATTTCCACTTTAATATGAATGAACTGTTTTTTTGCATGATTATGGACTCCAGAGAAGATGATGCAAAGTCATGATATAATCAACGATTCAATTTCATTAAAATTTAGCGCATGAACCAAAAAAAAAACTACTTTGAAGAGAAATCATCTTAATAAATGCATATATAACTGGCCTATCAAATATAAGTAAAACTACAAAATTACGTGTGTTTAAACAAAAAATAACTGCTAATAAGTGCTTCCATACGTATGAAAATATCATATGAGCTTGTCAGCTCTTCTACGCTCCTTAACGGGAGGCCTAATTGCTAGTGGTCTACATAGCTAATCCTTGTAAATTTCAGCAATATTTTCAAATGCAACAATGTACCTCAGGCTGGCCGGCTAAAACAATAGTACGCAGCTTGAGAAGGGAAATGTTTAGTTTCTGAAGACGATTTTCAAGATCAGACATTGCTTCCTTAACAGCAACAATCATCTGGATTGTGTTTGAGGGTGGTTGATCACATATTGTTACTTTGCTGAAAGATCTTCCCAGCCGGCCCTGTTCTTTAAGAGCCTTTAATAGTAGCATAGTAGCAGCACCGATAACCAATGTCATGGGTAATACATACGGCAATAGATTTCTGGCAAAGAGATGCAGAAAATATTAGTAAACTTAGAGCATCCGAGTACTAGTTTACTAGAGAAATACATCAGATTTGGTAGCAGCTTCAATGTAATGTAGTAACAAAGCTGCATAAGTTCAGCATTTCTGAAACCCAATGCTATCAAGAGCCTCACACTTGATTTTCCCTTCTGTATTCACAGTTAATTGGATAATTGCCAAAAGTATAAAAAAAAACTTTTTACAAGGGTGATTATCTGTAAAGGCAACATGAGTCATTGCATCAAATTCTAACCTTAAACCATGCACAATAAAATCCGTTTAATGTTTGCCTATTCAAATCAGCTTTAGTGACTCGGACTTAACAAATGACTATAAGAAATTATCAAATATGAAGTCCAGTCTAGCATGTTAAACTTAGCCAACTTTATGCTATAACTTAGAAATCAACTGCAATTTACCTAAATATAACAGTATAGGAAACTGCAAGGAAAGATAGCGTCGAAATTGGTTCCTCCCAACGTCGAAGCTTGTCAATTGTTCGGGCTAGCATGGTGAAAGGGAGCACAAGTTCCTGAAATAATAATACCAAGGAAAAATGATTTAGATAATCACAAATCACATATTGATGACAATTAAGAACAATTCAATAAATACAATATGTCCAACACAAGGCCTTTTGTTAGAAATTTAATACGTGAATTCTCGCAAGGGAAATCCAACTAGAGAAAAAGAAACCATTTCACTTTCAAGGAGGGAAACAGGTACCATTCATTTACATCAAGGTTTCATCAGAATATTTTGTCAGAATTTAAAAGGAATGAATGAGCACACCTTGAAAAGGTCAATATTACTGGGAATTCCTTTGATCATAGCAGCATCGATTGTAGCTTGAGTTTTCTCCACCAATTGACTTTTCGCTTTGCATGTCAATGCTGCTCGTTCTATCAGATTAAGATCACCCACAACCAGATTCTTACCTAAAACAATCCCTTGTTTGATTAATGAATTCTTCCAGAAGGCAACTGATGAGCTGGATGCCCACTTTGAAGCCTTCATCCACTTGCGCAAGTAAACACTTCCATCAAGGTCAAATATATGCTCACTACAGCTTGAAACGTCATCAGATGGCCTCGACCATTGTGCTGCTCGATAACCTGCTTGTTCAAACTTCTTTATTAAGGGGCCGCCCCAAAAGTTTACAGCCAAAGTCTGGAGAACAACATCACCATACGGTGCATTTTTTAAATATGAGAATTGCACTAATTTAGCTGGATCTTCTGATAGTTTTCGAATATATTGCAAAGATTGGAGCCTTGCAATGCTGTTTGCTGCACTACTGACCGCTCTTCTGCCCCCTTTATGAGCACCATAAACATGATGGATTGAAGTGTCCTCTTCATCGGGTCCATACTCACGTATGAATTCATACAATGAGATGATCTCACTAATGAGTGCATTCCAAACATCTCTCCTTAATTCTCCACCAAAATCAACAAACTCTAAAACCCAAGTGGCTTGCCTGATCAAATTCCTAGCATTAGATTGTGTGATTGTCGAGAATAACGATATAAATGCAATTCTATAAGACCCATCATGTATACTCAAGATACCAACAATGGACTTTCAACAGAAAAGTGATGCATTCAGAAGCCATATCAAAGATCAAATAAGACAGCAAAAAAGGAATAACAAAAGCAAAATCAATAAGCTTGATCTTACTTGCTGCCAGAGGAAACTGAGACAGCCGAGTCAAATACTTTCGAACCAAATGGTCCAACTTTTGCTTTATCAACTCGCGATCCTTGAACTGTAAGATCCAGCCTAATAGGTTCTTTGTAACCTTTCAATCCAATTCCCTGCCAATCAACATAAAAGAAAGACAACCAAGACAATTAACATTTTCAAAAGTACCAAGTACAAAACTTTTACTCTTTGTTTGGAATTTTACCAAGAGTAGCTATGGGTACTATGCAACTGATATGTGGAAAATTATAATGTAAACGTTACTAGCACTTAATAACCCAAAAAAAAAGTCCAACACCAATTCTGGGAAGATGAAAATACAGAATTCTGAGTCTGTGATTATAGAAAGCTACAGCAAACGTTCAGAAAAGTCAAAAGTTGTTTGAAAGCTTGTTTGAAAGAACAAACACAAAACAGGCCAACAAAATGTCTGTGGAAGAAAGAAAGAAACACAGAGAAAAAGTGATCATAAATTTGACTTGAATTCCTAGGTTCATAGACAGCAAGAAGTAGAGCCTTTCTTTTTTTATAAAAAGCAGAAAAGCGAATAGAATGCAAGACTCCGCTTTGGTTCTCAAAACCTAACAAAAGCATAAAATAAGTAGTGCGTTCTCCTCCTATAGGAAAACTTCTTCACAACTCCAAAAAACTAGGATTTTACTCTCAATGTTGAATGAAATATTAATGGCCAATTTGATTAAAATCAAAATTTACTTCTAACATATAACACAGCAAATGTAGCAAAATATGAAAATATTTGGATGTCAAATCGGCCCCATAAATCGAGAATATTCCTCTTAATGTGTGATGGATCTCATGAGGAAAAAATAAAACGATTTAACATGATCCGATTTGGATGCCATTTGATTTGGGAAACATTTGACCAAGCTATGTGCAATAGCTATAAAAACTAATTTGCATGATCAAAACCTTTATTAGTTTAAACAATAAATAACTCAAAAGTAGGAAAAAAATGTTAGCTTGCTAGGAATGATTGAATAAGACCAATCAGACATGGCATGGCTTGCCTGAAAGTACAACGCAGAATCTGTCAATGTCAAATTCCCTGGCCATGCTACATTATCTTCCCATTTTAAAACAGGTCGGCGCTGACTATTGCTTATGCACAAAAGTTGTTCGGTAGGTAATAAAGTACTTTCAAGATGGTATGATTTTCTCCCTTCATGGATCCTATATCACAGTAAACAAATTTTATTAGCATATTTATTAAATATAACTTGGCATAAAAGGATAATAATTATTTTAAAGAGCAAATGTCCATATAAAAAGAAAAATAATCAAACATACAAAAAACTAGAAATAGATTTGCTTAGATGTATAAAATAAAATAACAATAAGAGCACAAATAACACATTCTCAACATAAAAATATGACAGTCTTTTAGAACTTGAACATTTAAGAATTTTTAAATAACAAGAGGAAGTCAAATGCAATGAACTTGCCATAGTTGTCTATGGCTTATGTGAAATTCATTGCAAATATACCGTTGAAAAAAGATCCTTGCTTACAAAAAAAATAATTCTTCTCTTTTACTCCAGTCATTCCTTTAAGCAATTAAGTCCAACTTCTTACCTTCTCTAACAGACTACCAAGATTAATAAGATAACATGTAAAAAACATGTTTGAAGCAACCTAAATTTGGGATAAATCACATCAATGGAACCTGTAGCAACCGATAAATGACAAAAAAAAAACAAACACTTGTCATAACTAAAGAGGAAGAACAAATGATATAGATGAATAATCGCTATTTGTTTGCCTAGGTAAACTTTAAATTAGGTTAAAATTAACCTTATTCGTCACATCGTATCCAAATTTTAATATTAAATTAGCAATATTTCAAATCTTACATAAATTTTAATATTAAAATTAAATTTATTTCACATCCTACACAGGTCTCAAACAAAACTAACTTTATTTTAAATCTTTTTCAAATCTAAAAAGAAACTCACATAAAAAATTATCTTTTAATTTCAATAAAAAATAACCTCGTATCTTTAAAATAAGGAACACGACAAGTTATAAACATTTCTTCATATTTAAGATAAGGACATGAATCCATAAAAAAGGGAGAACAATGGCACGATGAATTTCATCTTAGACATTGAAAATGTAAACTATTAAGTTTATTCTAAAAATATAAGCAACATGGAGAAGCACCAATGATGCTCAATAGATGCACATTAAGGATATAATAAAAAAGATTGTAGTCCTAAACAATAAAAATGTCAACGCTACTATTTTGATCTCATTAATTGCTTAATTTTAGTGCGCATTCAGTAGGCCTTAATATAGTGATGTGGAGTAGGTTCGATAGATTCTGACGATGACAGTACACACAGCTCTAGCATGATTTTCATATTCGTCTGCATTTATAATTCGTAATGCACTTTATTTCATAATTATTTGGACTATTTTATAATTTTCTTTGATGAGGAGTTCTCTTTTATTTTGGTGAAGATAAGTGAAAACTTACTATAATTTTTATATGGGTTTGGTGAGAGGGGGAAAGTGTAATTGGGCTATTTTTGAAGAGTAAGATTATATTTTGGGTTTTGGGTATTTTATGAGCTTTTAATACAAGAAGACCCAAACCTTGACCCATCATACATCTTCCCTCGTCTTGATGAGAGGTCAAGATTAGAGCTTGGAATCAATAGTTTGGATGAAGTTAGTTAAGGATGGAGGGTTTAAATTGTTTAGGAAATATGTCATGGTAGGTTTTAGGGAGGGCTGGAGGATTTTAAAACCCTAATTTGGGAGAGGAGGAGAGAATACCCCCTTACCTAGGCCATTCAATCTCCTTTTTCCGCACCACCCATCCGATCACTGGCCGGCCACCATTGCCTCCACTGCTGGAACCCCGCTCTAAGAGAGGCGAGCCTTCCTGCGACTGCTGCCAGTTTTCGCTGTCGCCATCACCGAACCTGTCGTCGACTGCTGTGAAAAGTTCGAACTGTTGCAGTTTTCGTCAGGGGTGATCGATGTGACGTTGGTCATCTTACAAGTAAACTCGAAGCGCCTTTTAAGATGAATCGCTAGGGAGCATCGTTTCTTTAGTATTGGTAGTTTATTTATTTATTTATTAATATTCGTAATTTATGCTTCTTCATTCGTAATTTGGTAGTAGGGTAATCAAATTGTCAAGAAGAGTGAGCGCTTTAGATACCTTGGATCAATTATACAAAATGATGGCGAAATAGATAATGACGTTATTAGCAGGATTCAAGCAGGCTGGGAGAAATGCTTCTGGTGTGTTATGCGATAGAAAAATCCCATCCAAAATTAAGGGTAAATTTTATAAAACTGTAGTAAAACCAGCGATGATATATGGTGCTGAATGCTGGCCTGCAAAAAAGAAACATACAAATAAAATAAATGTTGCAGAAATGAGAATGTTAAGATGGATATGTGGATATACACGAAAGGATAGAATGAGAAATGAGTATATCCGAAAGAAAGTTGGTGTTGCACCAATTGAGGATAAACTTAGAGAAAGTCGGCTTCGATGGTTTGGACATCTAAATCGTAGGCCAATTGAAGCTCCAGTTAGAAAAATTGAGTTATTGAATTTTGCCCATGTACAAAGAGGAAGAGGGAGACCAAAGAAGACATGGCAAGAAACTATAAGGAGTGATCTTAGTTACTTAAACTTAGATAAGAATTTGGTAACTGATAGAGCGCAATGGAAACAAAGGATTCATGTAGCCGACCCCACCTAGTGGGATTAAGGCTTGGTTGTTGTTGTTGTTGTTGTTGTTATGCTTCTTCATTAATTTATCTCTCTACCCATTCTATTGATCATCTATCCTAGAACTTGTGGTTTTTGATTTAGAGCTTAATTCTTACTTCAACCTCTATTTTACGCTCTTCCAAATCACTTACATGCCATATGTTTGATAAAATGCCCAACACATACATACACATTGAGGTTTGATTTCTTTTAAGTTCTAAAATCATTTGCATGCCATGACTCTGTTGAAATGCCCCCCACACACATATAAGCATGTTAAGTATTAATTTCTTTTAGGTTGCATTGATATTACATCACATAGGCCCTCGCCTCTCGGTCAAATCATAAAAATGATTTAGTCTGTCTCATGTTAAGTTTAACAAACTTCTTTTACCTCATCACATGTATCATGCATGCTAGTTTCTCCACACCATAATGTAAAACACAATATGAGAACATCACACAAAAATGCAAGTTTGAAAAGGATAGGTTGTAGAATTCAAACATACTTGACAAGTTCTGAAATATATGTTATCCACAAGCTAAAAGTGAGTCCATTTTCATCTCCAACAAGAGCTCTGAACAAGTAATGGGATGTCGATGTGCCAGTTACACCAGCAATGGCTGAAGCTATTCGGACAAATGCATTTTCACTGACTCTGTTCTGTGAAGCAAAGACTGTCAATATGTTAAGTTCAAATGTTCAAGCAGTTTGCAGAACAATAACCCAGCATAAAGCAGAATCTTCCACACCTCGATTACAATGGAAGATTAGGCAAATATTATAATAAAGCTCTTCATAATGTTTAGATACTCTTCTAGATGATCAAGGAAGTTTGATCAATGTTACTATTAATATCTGCCCAAATCCATTTGCCATGGTAAACATCATGGAGGTTTCTTATTCTTTCATCTGTTCCTCAGCTTTCAAGGGTCCATTTTCTTGGGAATCTCATGCTTAAAAACACTTTATAACACAAACCTGAAGAGAAGACTTATCTACTGAAATTTGCAAGCCATCAACTTCACAATAGGGTAGCTCCCATGCAAGCATTGTTATAAAGATGAGCCGTTGGAATGCTGGCTCCTGTAAACAGAACTCAATGATGTCAATGATACAATCTAATATAAGATAAGTGCATCAGGAAAATATAGGGAAAATAATATCGTTAACAAGTAAGAAATAATATGACCGACTTTTCACTTTGGCCATTATACGCAGCATCCTTCATGATTATAGTCGTCAATCATAATAGGCATTTTATCATCATTTGAATAAGATGCATCAAGCATTCTTTGCATTAGAGTGCATGTATTGTAGGTTTAATGATCATAAAAAAAAAACAACAATGCTGTGAAAATAAGTGAGAAAGTAGTCTCACCATGTGAGAAATTGAATTGCCTCAAGTTTATTATCCACAACAATGGGAGTATAAAAGAGAATTTCATCACAAAATCAAGACAATAATTAAAATGGAGGAGTATTACAGGCATTTTATGCGATAGGAAAATGCTTATCATATTGCTTTATGAAATTGCTATCCAAACAGCTATGCTATATTGGAATATTGATAATTAAGCAACAAAATATTCATAAGATTAATGTAGAGATGCAGACTTAAGATGGATGACTAGAGTAGACCTCATGGTATGAGAAAGGGTGTGGGCATGGAATCTATTGATAATAAGATGAGAGGGATATTTAAGGTGGTTTAATCATGTTCATTGTCAACCTATAAAGCTTTTGTATGTAAATATGGGAGGTCCAAGTCATAATGTTAGAGAGATGAAGGACAGACAAATGGCCTAGGTTATGATTATGAAAAGTAATCTTCAATCAATTGCACTCATGGTGAGCGTTGCTTTACATAGAGTTGAGTGAAGAAGATAAATCAATGTAGCCAATCCAAGTACTTTGAGATTAAGGTTTTTTTTTTTTTTTGGAAAGTCAAGGCTTCTTTGTTGTTGTTGTAAGGCCACCTTAATGAATTTTCAAACCTAAAAGAAAGATGACCTTCAGCAAAGTCATACAGTTGAGTGACATCATTCTCTAGTATCATGGGTGTTAGAAGAGTAAACTAATTCTTTTTAAAATGTAAAAGTAATTATTTCAGTATCATGAAAGTAAAGGGTTAGAATGGACAAGCTATCTGAATTGAATGTAGCACTTTAGACATTGCAAATAGTGTTGAAGATCATGCTAGTAATGTGTGCTGATTCAAGAAGATAATAGAATATAATTAATTAGACTAGTTCTTGGGTGCAAGTGGCAAACATGGACAGTTTTGGAGAAAAAAAAGTACAACGCAAACCTAGAATATAAGGCATTGTCAACGCATAAATATCAGTACACAACACAAATGATTTAGCTAGGGGTTCCTTTGTATCTAGGCATTTACATGAGCGCATTCCTCCTTGTCCAATATAGGATGTATTGATGGTTATCATGTTTTAGAGAGAACAAATCAAAAGCCCCTAAATGAAGCACTATTCCTCCTCCATTGATAACAAAGAGGACCAACACCAAAATTGGAAAAGCACAAAGGATAATCAAAACATACAAGTAATTGTGCAACTAGGACAGATGCATCATTACACCTGTGAAAGATGAATTGGTATAAATAATGTTTAACCTCTGGTTACCAACTGGCCAAAAAGCTTAAGCTTGTAGGCTATAACCCACGAATAATTTTATATTCTATCACACCCCCTCACACACAAGCTTATTTTCTTTGTAACGTAGAGTTCAGCATGGTAACTTTTTTTTTTAATCTTATGCTATATACAATTGGGGGTTATCAGGATTCGAACATGAGACATTGGCTCTGATGTAACCCTAAAATTTATCAAATGAGAAGTAGAGAAATGCATTTCATCCAGTAATTGTATGGGAAGTGCTAAAGTCCCCACAGGCATACACATAGATACAGTTTTCAGGAATCTCGATAGTGAAATCCGCATGGTGCTGACTGCTCACACACCTTCAAGTTAGGGTGGAAATCAAAGCTATCCCTCGACAAGTATCTAAAGCAACAATACTCCACCAAGCTCCTCGCATCATTCCGGATCTCCTCAGGTGCAAGCATTCTGAATATCTTCTGCATCTTCCTGCCCGTCAATCCGTTCATCCTGCACCATTCCTTGCACAATCAGAGCACAGTTTAGTTCAAAACCACCAGAGAAGGGCAATGAAGGCGTTAAAGAATCAACAAAATAGACTAGAATCCCTTCTCCTCACCTCCCAAACTGCTCGATCGACAAAGCGGCGGCAAAAGAGAGGTAACCATGTGGCATCCTCCGGTTAACAGTCATCTCTGACTCCAAGAACATCTCCTGATCCATTACGTGAAGTTCGCGTTCCAACTCCGGCTTTCGCCCCAGGCCCTTCTTCACAAGCGGCGGCGCCACGACGGTAAGCAGCGTTTGCGCCTTCAGCAGCAACGAATTAAGTCTCTGTTGAACGGCGTCTAAAAGAACGGAACCCGAACAAACAAGTCAGCGGTAGGAATAATACTCCCCTGAAACTCTATGAAAGAACTAGGTTACCTGGATTGATGTCGGCAAGTTTCCATCCGCCGCCGCCGCCGTTACCAGTGGAGGCGAAAACCAGTAAGTCGAGAGGAAGCTTCGGAAGAACGCGGCGGTCCGGCGGGCGACTGGCGGCGAAGAACCGGAAGCGTGGAGGGAGATAAGAGCACGGTGAAGAAGGGGAGCGGAGAGGCGGGAGATGGAGAAGCATGACCTTTGAATTTTGCCGTGACTATTAGACTATCTCGTTACCTTCAGCGTGCGAAGGAATCCTTCCGTTGTTCCTCCTCCTCGGCGAAGCCTTCCTTCCTTTCCCCTGCTTCAGTGATTTTTCCTTCTCTATTTCTTCTCCTCGTGCTTTCTCCGGCGAAGAGAAGGAAAAAGACGGAGAGGAGGCGGTGAAATTATAATTTTTGTCAAAAAAAAAGCATTATTAGTTAATTATTAAACAATATTTTTAAGGTTAAAAATCATCTGGCTCCTGAGATTTATACATAATATTAAGTATATTCATTTGTACTTAATTTATTTTTTATTTTTTAAAAAAAATTATATTTAAATTAAAATTTAATTATTAAAAGATTTACAGAGTTAATGTATAATTAATGTTTAATTCATAATTTTAAAATTTACTAAAAGATCTCTATTATTTACTCAATATTACATAAAATATTTTTTCGCTATTAAGTTTAACATATTTTTAATTTTACACTTAATATTTTTTCAAATTTTTATATTTTTACCATTATAAATTTTATATTATATGCACTACTGCCTCACTGCGACAATCTTATCAATGCCATTTCGTTGCCACAACCTCATCAATACCACTTACCACCAGCGCCTCACTGGGGGGAAAGAGAGAGAGAGAGAGAGAGAGAGATAATGGAGGTGGTAGGTGCTAGCAGTTTTCTATCATCCTTACATGCATGCACACGCCTATGCTGGAGAGAAAAAAAAGTGGTGAGCGCTAATAGCCTGCCACCCTCCATGCAAGCATATGCTTGCCTGTGTAGGAGAGAAATAGGGAAGGAAAGAGAGAGGAGAGCGAGGGATGCAAGAGCTGAGAGGACGTGTGCCTGCATCGGGGAAAGAGAGAGGGAGAGAGGAGGGGGGAGAGAGAGAGAGAGAGGAGGGGGAGGGAAAGAGAGAGAATGCTGATGAAAAATAGTCAATAGAAATCTGTTATGTCATAATTTATGGAAATCTTTAGTGTTATGATAATTTCAAACTAGGGACTTTTCAGCAAGTTTTTGAAAATCATAAACCAAAAAGTAATTATGGATTAACTATAAGGATCTTTCTATAATTAACCCTTAAATTAAATATATAATTATAAAATATTCTTCCATCTCCCACCTTTGGTAGTGCCATGATGGTCGCGACTATCCATGCGCATAAATCAGAGCGATATACTTAACTTGTGCGTTAGGCCGGCAAGTTGCACCAGTGCCTACCCTGCTTGACACTTACTCAATTGGTGCTCTCAAAAGGCCGAAGCTTACATTCCCTATGCACGTGGATGGTCGGCATGTGCATCGGAGGCCACGCACACAATGGTTGTGTGTGCACAAAGGCCTCGCACATGTAGGCCCTACACCACAGCTATGCATACACGATGGCAGTGAGCTCAAGTAGGCCAAGTTCACGGCAACCTTGTGCGCTGCCGGCCCATGCTCATGGGCAGCATGGTTCCTTCGAAGGTCGGAGAGGAATGCATATTTTTATCTTTTATAATTATATATTTAATTTAATTATAAATTTTATTTAAAAAATAAAAAATTAATTAAATAAAAAAGACTTAATTGGAAACTAAATGTGAGTATCAGGAATTATTGAATGGTTTTTAAAATTATACATTGATATTATTTTAAATCTCAGGGATGTGGACAACATGTATCTTATTTTTAATTTATTTTTTAAGTAATTGTTATATTGTAAAGTTTAAGGTATTTTTAAAAATGAAAACGTGGTAGAAATCGAATTAAAAAAGAAAATGTGACAGAAATGACGTGGCACGTGTTTTGAATTTTTCATAATAGGGAACCCAGCGACAACGGAAATAACTCACGTAATGATTCTAGTTTATATGATTTTTTTTTATTTTGTATTGAATTTTTTTTATAATTATTTTTTATTTCATATAATTATTTTATTTAAT
>JAEMOT010003282.1:38274-59399 GCA_019297695.1 Apostasia ramifera | reverse complement strand
AATATACATGCATACCTCTGCAAAATTTTATTTACATATTACTGCTTTAGAGAATGTATTTATGTTGATAATTATTTATAATCTTAAATATTATATTTATTCTATTGAGATTAATATACATTAAAAATAAATAATATATATATATATATATAAATTATTATTAACTCAATATTATCCAACGGGTGTTCTATTGGGTATCTATTTACTTGCTAGTTATTGGTCATCGGGCGTTGCTCATTGCCACTGTTGATCATGACTATGAGTGTTTAAATTAAATTAATTATAATTAATTATAATAATATTAATGGAGCATTACTATTATATTATTGGAGATTATTACATGAAAAAAATAAATATATAAATATAATATTTTAATAAAATATATTTGTAATTGCCCCTTTTATTTTGACAGAAATACTTTGCATTTTGTCATATACCTTTGTATGACTATTACTTATAATTATTTTTGTGTTTTAGATGATTTTTTTTATTACTATTTTTTGCATTTTATAATATTTATATGCACCAATAAAATATTTTTACAAAACAAAAATAATATTTACTAGCTCTCAGTCCAATTATAAATTTGTGTAGATTTAAGTCATAAATAAGTCAATCTAAATTTGATTTTTTTTAAAAAAAATTTGAGTATTAACTCAATTATGATCTATTAATAACTCATTTATTAAAATTAATACATATTTTTTATTTTTAATATTTTATTTTTAATATTTTTTTTCCAGCTGTTCTTTTTAACTATTTAAAAACTAAAATATACTAAATATAATTTTTAGCATTAAATGTATACAAACTAATTTTTTTTATAGTAGTAAATTAAAAATTAAAATTACATAAAAAAAACAAAATTCTCAACCAATTTTTTTTTTTGGTAGAAAACACTCAATTGGGCCTGTTACCGATCCGATTTCGAGCCGAGCTAATACCGACTCAAAATCAGATTGATTATATTTCGATTGACTCGAAATCTACTCGAGCTCGATTGGGTTCGACTTCGAGCCGATTTCGATTCAAATTTTAATTTTTTTTTTAAGTCGATCTCAAGCCGGGTAAGCTTGACTCGATCCGACTTGAGATCAGCTCGGTTTATAATATATATATATATATATATTATATACATATTATAATATAAAATATATTTTAATTCGAGCAGATTTCGAGTTGGATCGAGCTGAGCCTACCCGGCTCAAAATCGGCTCGAAATTATTACCGAGCCAAACTTTTGGCTCGTTAGTCGGCTCATTTAGATCGACTCAATTTTGAATCGATCTAAAATCACTTTAATTTTCGATCTTCGATCCATATTAACACCACACTCAACATTTGGGTATATGACAATTGGCTAAATCTCAACTCTGAAGCCATTCCTACTCCGACTCGCGGGAATCAGGCACGTGAAACGGTTAGGGTTAGGGGTAACACTAACCATGCAAGAATAATTGGAGCCATTGGCGTTACCAATTACAACTGAATGCTAATGAATCCCACAAATTACAAACATATTTATTGGATTTCTGTCAGAAATTCACGGCGAAAATCAAATTTATTTAATTTGTTAATAAATTATTCAATTTGTGCTGCATTTCTTATTTGTTGGTAAATAAATTTGTGAAAGTCATTCTAATAAGTTTTACAGACAAAAAAAATCATCAATAAATTAAACGATTGAAAGAAAAATAAAAAAAGAGGTTATCGAAATAACAAAAAAAAAAATTATATTTAAAATAAATCATAATATTGTAGAAAACTTTGAAATCTACTACATTAGAAAAATAGTAAAGAGGAAGAGAATAATAATAAATATACACTAATTAACCTAAAATTTATCTAATATAATTTTAAAAAATATTCTTTTTTTTTTAATAAACTACTTTTCTATTAAAAAGTAACAATTTTAGTTGTATAATTAAATTGAACTAATTAATACTGATTTAGTAGCTGCAGTTTTACATTAAAATATTCTTGATATATAATAGTTGTTACAATCATGTCAAGATAAATGCCTCATTATATTAAAATAAAAAAATTTATATTCATGAATAACTTATTTGATTTATTTATTTATCCACTAACACTAGATAGTACCATGAAATTAGTCTATCAAAAAAGCATTAAAATTAAATAAAAAATTATATATAAAATATGACTAAAAAAGCAAGAAATTCAAGGTGAAAGTTTTTTTTGTAGTCTAATTAAAAGGAAAAATTCATTGCTCTAGAGATAAAATATAAAATGTTACACAGCTATTATGTCTCAGGGATAGACATGATGAAAATAATATTCAAAATAATTATTATGATATAATTATTGAAAATAAAATATTAGATATATAAAAAAACTTAATTATAAATGTTGCGTTTGCAATTATCGGAAAGAACAAGGACAATGGCAAAAAAAGGTGCAAATTACTGATGGATCTCTATTATTTATTTAAAATTAGACTTTAATCTATATTTTTTAAATTATTTCACTTAAGTCCCCATCGCTAATTAAAATTGTAAGAACTTATTAAGAAGGGGTGGCGAGATATGACCCAACCCGTGACTTGATTAGGAATTTCAAGCGTGGATCATGAATTTTTCCTAATTGAACCTAATTAAATAAAGTTAAATTTGGATTACTTATTTATAAATATTAATTTTATAAATGGATCAGATTTATAAGTTACCAAACTCATTTATTAATTAAGTTAGATTTGAGTTATTCATATTAGTCTATTTATTAATCGATTTAGATTCGATTTGAGCTATTTAGGTTGGGTGGAATTTGGGTTTAGATTAGATTTGATTTGTTAATTTGTTTTGTTCCTATTAAGTTTTTATTCTACTTCATTTTTAAGTTTTTATTTTAAATTTAAGAATTTTAAAAAGTGATAAATTTTACAAAATATTAGAGACTCAAATAAAAGGGATAAAAAAGTGTGTTTTAAAATGTAATTATGAGTTAAACTCAGTATTTTGTTCTTTTTTTATTGGCCACTAAATGGTATTTCTGCAAATAGCAAATATCTGAGGTCGTTAGGTAAAAAAAGCCCCAAAAAATTAAAAGCCACACATTTTGTCATGAATTTCCATGAACGTGAACGAGAGCCGTTAACGACTCTTACTAGTTGGTTCTCTTTTCTTCACGAATTTCTTTGTTTTCTCTCGCACTGCGGAGAGCAAAACCACAATCTCTTCCAGAAGCCCTAGCGGCCGACGAGATGTGGTCGTTGAAGGCCGTGGAGGACAACGGGAATCACCGGGCGGCTGGAGCGCCGCCCCATCACGCTGCCGGCGGAAGGCGGAAGGCGACGCCCGGTATTCGAGCGTGGTTGGTGATTTCGGACTCAGGGCGGTCGTGTCTGGAGGAAACTGGGAAGCACTCGATTATGCGTCGGACGGGCCTTCCGGCGCGAGACCTGCGGGTCCTTGATCCCCTGCTGTCGTACCCCTCAACGATTCTTGGCAGAGAGAGGGCGATCGTGATCAATCTGGAGCACATCAAGGCGGTCATCACTGCGACCGAGGTGCTTGTCCCCAATTCCAAGGATCCTTTAGTAGCTCCATTTGTGCAGGACCTCCAGGCTAGGGTCTCCAGCTCCTATGGTGCTCTGCCGCATCCGGTAATGCGCACATTTCCTTGCTCTCTGGTTCTTTCCTCATTCCATTTATCTGCTCTAAGGCGTCTTAGTTTTCACTGAGCAATGGTCAGCTCCAAAAAACAATGGGAGCACAAGCATGAACCGCTTATTCCCAACCAAACCACTGGCATTGATACCATGTGATGTAGGAAATTAGGGAAAACTTTTCTAAGTTCTAATTAATGTAAATCTAATCATCTAAATAAAGAACTAAACTAGAATGGCATGAAATTGAGCTTCACATTGGAATTAAAAGTAGGAATTGAGCTTTAAATACTGTTCATGACATCCATGGCCAAACATTACACATAATTTAGGCATGAAATTGATAACAATTAGAATAAACTCGCAAGAAAAGCTCCTAACATATAGAACCCTAAGATATTAGCTCAAATTGGAGAGAAATTAGATGAAGTAGAACTTATCTCAAGGCAATCACTATTTGAGTGTTCAACTCCAATAACTTCCGTAGACAATCAAAGGGAGCAATGATAGGGTTTCATCTGCAAACATAGAGGAAAATGAAGTAAAAGATGAACAAATATAAGTATGGACAAATAGGAATAGAAATAGGGGAGGAAACTATGGGTAACTCAATGGAAATACATCGAAATACCTAAGGGGAGCTAGGTCCAGCAATCTATGATGAGATTGGCGGCGTATTGATTGGAATCACACACGATCAGCTGAATCGATATTGCGTTGATGTAGATCTCCACATGGCAAGTGAGACGGCAAGCGATGGCGGCACAAGAGGTGGGTGTCGACCACTCCAAGCCAAGGCCTCACCTCATGCCTTGGCCTCCCTAGCAGCTCAAAAATATCTTTCAAATGGTGGCTTAACACTAATCACTCTTTGATCCCTACTATATATGGCAGATTCCCACCTATGAAGCACCGATACTTCGTGGAGCCTAACGTATCCGTATCGTATTTGTATCGGATATCGATACTCCTCGATACTCCACCGATACGTATCCGATACGCCACGTGGCGTATCGATTTTTATTTTTAATTTTTAAAAATTCGATACTCGCCCGATACTTACCCGATACTTGCCCGATACTTGTCCAATACTTGCCCGATACTTGTCCAATACTTGTCTGATACTTTTCGATACTTCTAATTAAAGAAAAAATATTGAAACAATTGGTTTGACCTACAAGATAAAAAATAAAAAATATATTATACATAAAACACAACTCATGCATAGACTCAAATTATAAGATTGAGAGATAGATTGAACAAACATAATTGAGATTACAAAATGCTTAATGCATGCTAGTGTTTCGGCAATAGAAAAAGAATTTGGTATTTGCAAGCAACTGTATTATCTAGTTTTTCTATATCAACCATACTATCTTTACTTCTGTTAGATACCGATCACTTTTTTTTTTACTTTAATCAAGCTCATATTATGAAAACGATAGAACTTTGATCTTTTTTATTTTGTTTATTTATTTAGTTAACACTCAGAGAGATGAGAGCATATATCTACTTTAACTAGATTAGTATATATGAGTTTATGTCACATTATTTATATTATTTTCAATCATATGTCGTTTGCATTGAGCTAATTAATTTAAATCGAATTTAAATTAAAACTGAAACTAACTTACTGATGTATATTTAAACTCTCATCTCACTTAGATGATCTGTGATAGGTTGAAAGTAATTAAATAAATTTAAAATATTATTTTAATTTAAAATATTATTTTAATTTAAAATCTTTTAACCTCAATAGTTGTTGAAGGATATTTTTATTTTTTGTAGTTCAATTGTCTAATATTTTTTTAGTGATATTAATAATGTTTAAAAAAATATAATTAATTTAAAAAAAATTTAAAAGATATATTTGAAAATTATAACAACAAAATGAATAAGCCAGTATAATCTACCATAGATTTATATCTTAAATATGAGAATATAACGTATTATACATAAATATAACAGTCGTATCCTGACGTATCCGTATCCTACTTTTTTTAAGTTTGACGTATCGTCGTATCCGTATCGTATCGTATCCGTATCACCGTATTGTATTCGTGCTTCACAGATTCCCACTAATCTCCACACCCTTGGTGTGAAACCAACTTAATCTCTACTCATGCTTTAAAATTAACTTGATCATGAGCCTTCATTTGGGATCACAAATGATCCATTGGAGGAAAGAAATTGGGGGAGGTGCCAGCCATGCTAGAAAGGAAATAAAACTTGGGTCAAGTTTTGAACCAAGTGCTCTAATGAGCTCAATAAATTTTCAAAAGTCCAAAATACATGTTCACACCAAATAAGCCCCTGTACATATTCCCATCTCTTACCAAAGCTTAAATACATGAAATTTCTCCCTCTTAATTAAATAAAAAAACTCCCTTACCAAAATAAAAGAGATATATAATGTCCCAAAGCAAATAATAAGAAAATGAACATAATTAGCAACCAACATAATAGTATGATGATGATGATCTTCCTCGAGCTACGTATCAGGTCATTGTCGGAGTCGGTACCGGGGATGCTCCGTATCACTATATGTTAGGGGAAAAATACCTATAGGCCTAAATTGGACCTAATACACAAGTGAATTAAGATAATTTAACTCAGGACCTGTTTGACAATAAGATTAATTTAGTCTTACCATAAAATTTATGATCTTATTTTAACGTAAAGTTAGTTATGTTAAAAATTATGTAGATTGTGAAATAAAATTGACTAATGTATTGAAAATAATGCAGAATGTGAAATAAAATGGATTTTTTTATATTAAAAGTTGTGTATGATGTTATAAAAATTAATTTAATATTATTTTTTAAAATTTTATAATAAATAAATTATTTTGGTTTTTGCCATAACTAAAGTAGCATGATAAGTTAATAACCAAATAGGCCTTTAAAAACGTAAGTTAGTGAATTAGGGTCTTGTATATTAAGTGCTACAAACATGTTATTTACTTCATTGTGGGATAATTATTCATTGTGATTTTCAAGCAATTATATATATGTATGTATGTATGTACACATGTGCATATCTATACTACATATCTATACATATATGTATAGAGATATACATATGCATACATTCATACATATGTATGTATGCATGCCATGGAGAGTGTAAATAAAAGGGAATAATGTATATAAACACATGCATTTGATTAATAACATTTACAAGTTATTCATTCAAGATATATGCTAGTGACAAATTGAAGTAGATGCCACCCTATGAATGTTATCTCGAATCAAATTTGATTTGAAATAAAAGACATTAAATCAGAGTTGGGGATAACTCATTGGAACTTGAGTAGATTAAATGCAATATTTTGCATTTAAGTTCATTGCAATCATAGAGTTTCAAGTTGATGACAAGCATAAAGACATGCTGATCGATTTGTCTGACCTTTTAACATCTTTTGATGACATGCAGTTATATTCTTGCATGAGAAACAAAACTTTGCAATTTTATTGAGTGAAGTGTTTCTTATGCAACACAAGATCAGTTGCACATATTGGGTTCTCAGCTGGCATTAATAATCTTATTATTCTTTGTATTCATCTCATTTGTCACACCCATTTAGTGCGATGTTCTTCTCATATTAACATCATAAACAATAATCAACTTCCTTTGCATTGCTTTATTTGTTAACTGTTTATTTTATGCTGAACGAAGGATCCAGATTCTGGTGATAGGAATGGAGATTCTTTTGGTAACGTCGAAGCAAATGGTCAAGCACAAGCAGGCAGCCCTGGAGATGCATGTACTCAGGCTTGCAGAAAAGTGCTTCCATTTGAGTTTAGAGCTCTAGAGGCCTGTCTTGACTCAGCTTGTAGGCTTTTAGAATCTGAGGTAGGTTCTTGAAAACTTCCTACTAGTGTTATCGGAGTCCATGAGTTGTCTACTGATTTGTTAGATAATCTATTTTCTGCTTTGTTGTTGATATGCACAGATGACTGAGTTCTTGGTTGCACATTTGTTTTTTTTGGAAAAGTTGACCTTGGCCTATTTTTACTAAAAATAAAAGCAAGTACATGTCAAGTGCAAAGAAGTCTATCACCTAAAAGGATGCTACAAAACTCAGTTGCGTAGGACATTCCCTTAGCCCAATTGACATTTTCAAAACAAGCAACAGATTCTATTTAATCAATTGCCTTGTTTGCGGGTCTATACATTTCTGTAATCCTATGTTACTCAAAATATATACAAAAGGATAGAAAATATCATGTTGGTTCCTCTTCTTTGATGTCTGCAATGACTATGGAGGAGTCACCTTCCAACTAAATTCCATCAACTAGCGCACCCATTGTTCTACTAGCCTTAATGCTTCCAATGTCACCGTTCTCTTGGCTGCAACGACGATTTGGGTATTGATCTTGACGCCTCTAGCAAGTAGAAGTGTTCCCTCATGGTCAAGAACCAAATGCTTGCTCTTGCCAAGCCATTGTCTTTAATTGCACCATCAAAGTT
Source organism: Apostasia ramifera (assembly GCA_019297695.1). Lineage (NCBI taxonomy): Eukaryota > Viridiplantae > Streptophyta > Magnoliopsida > Asparagales > Orchidaceae > Apostasia > Apostasia ramifera. The sequence continues at coordinate 51,301 of JAEMOT010003282.1, read as the reverse complement.
CACTATAATTCATCTCGAGGGTGAGGGGTTCCAATGAATTGAAAAGGGGTTACCCAAGCCAAGGTGGCTAGTGAAGTTCTAGTTCCCCGAGTTGGAACGAAGTGCAAAATCGGATGCCACAACTAAGGCTTGTGATGTTATGACTATCGGAGAGGAATAAGATTGTAATGTACTTTATCATTTCTTGCTCTTTAAATGTAATATAAGGCCTCAACAAAGACTTTTAGATGTTTTCTATTGTGATCCTTCATTGCCAAGACTTGTACTTGCCAAAGAAACCAAGTTAAAAAGTTAGTGATGGATGTCGTACTTCTTCTAACACCCAAATCCTTGGTTGCAATCATCAAGAATTGGGCAACCAGTTCTGTAATGTTGTCTCAAAAAAATATGGTGTTTCGAGGTTGACATTTGATCTTCCATATCTAGTTCCCTTTGCCTTCATGATGAGCAAACAAATCCCTACAAAGGGCAACTATTGGTGCCTTGGCAGAATTAGTTTTGCACCAAATTAGTTTGGCTCTTTATCTGTAAGCAAGTTGGGGCAATCTCATGATGCGATCCACCAACTTCAATTCAAACAAGTTTTGAATGCTTTACTAGTCCCAATCGATGAAAAGGAACTCCTAACCTTGGAGGGCAAGAGTAGGAGTTCAAATAACCTGTGACAAAGGTTGGCCACTTGGAAAAAAGAGTCGAATCAACCCAAGGATCTTCGAAAGTAAAACACTTTTCCCTGACCCAATTTTCCATAAAGTGTTTGCTTGAGCGAGCTCCTCCCCAGGCATATTAGCCTCCAAGCATAAGACTCACCTCTTCGAACCTCAAAGGGGTTTATTCTCTCACCATACTTGGCTAGAAAGCCCTTGTCTAATGAGCATTCGAGTTCCCCATGAATTGCTTGTGAAGGTCTCCACTCCAAAGGAAACATCTAATCATCTTTTCTATCTCCTCCAAAATATTATTGGGGATAGAGGTGTGAGACAGAGTATACTGCCCTTGGTTGCCTCATTAATGTGTTGGAAATCAGATTTAATGGGCCACCTACTAATGAGAGGAATAGCAAGGTACTCTGGTTGCACATTTTTTTATTGTGCCTTTTTTGCGTCATTTTCCATTTAACTAAGAAGATGCAAACAGAAATATTAATAGTGCCACAGACTATCTTGCTAATTTAGTTATGTTAGGTGATTTTGATTGGGTGAGGGGAATGTTTCTTTCTACCTATTTTTGTACTATCCTCAAGAAGGATGTGATCTGACCACAATTTTGGGAATGGAATTGTTTAAATATGTTGAGTAGGCTCTGTTAAATTTGCTAAGAAGCTACTAAAGGTTTGTTGGGGTTGATTTTGGTGTTTATGCTGCCACCATTAGTATTCATTGCCTTGGAATTTTGATTAATCTTCTTGATGGAGATCATTTATTCTTGTAGTTTTATAGTCACAGCCCAACTTGTTAATAGAGAGCTGCATGCCTCATATTTCTACATGTAGTACTTATACTATTCCACTTAGACCTTACTGGGATTGATTTCATAATACTGATTAAGCAATGGAGAGAGGGTTGTGGCTTGTGAATTGCCTCCAAAGTGTGTTTCTTTGTGAAATTAGTCTGTACAAAGGCTACATACGACTGCCTGTTTCTGTTGTTAGCTCCATGTCACTAATTTTTTTCTGAAATCACATGAGAACTTAAACGTGTACTTTGAAAGCACGTTCCTTGCAATTGTTCATGCACTTAATAGGGCATCAATTAATGTTGCTTGCGAACTGATGGCTACTTTGGATCAATAGAATTAACAAGCAATTACTAAGCACCTTTTTTTACTTGTTCTAACACTAGATCATCTAGGGCAAGAGGTTGTATGCAGAATGTGTTAGGATTAGGGTTGTGCATGTTTTTATGTGAATTATATTTTTCATGTTAACAATGCATGTTTTAGTAAACTAGTGTGTTTGCTAGCTGCCATAATGTCATTTTTCATTTTTGTTGCTTATTTCCTTCTCCTTTTTCCTTTAGGAAGCTCTCTAACAGTATTTATTTTTGCTCTTTTTTTATCTCCTATTTTAGACGATGACATTAGAGCAAGAAGCATACCCAGCTTTGGACGAGCTGACATCAAAAATCAGCACACTTAATCTCGAGCGTGTCAGACAAATAAAGTCACGTCTTGTTGCAATTTCTGGGCGTGTACAGAAGGTGAGGATCATCAAGGAACTACTTGATCTGAGACTTAAGAATTGTAACTCATAAAAATCACTAGTATTTAACTGCTCTAGCATAGTAATAGTTTCTGCATAACTTTTGTAAGGTGCCCTATTTTATGAAAGTACTATTTTTAGTAATTTCATTTAGTTAACCATCTTAAATCTGTAATATTTCTTTATTCTTTTATCATTTATCTTTTACCTTGGTAGGTAAGAGATGAACTTGAACACCTACTGGATGATGACATGGATATGGCTGAAATGTACTTATCTGAGAAGCTAGCTTGTCAAGGAGTTGGTGAAATCTCATCAAGAGTTGATATTGGAAATGATGAACTTGAAATGGATGAAGATAGGTAATGGAAGCTGTTTTTTCTGTATCCCTTGTTATTTTTCTGTATCGATGACTATCTAAATATACAACTTGAAAGAAATATATTAAGCCCAAGGGTGAATCCATCTTTATTGAATAATTATGTATAGTTACATTTAAGTGTTTTTGATTTCTTCTTAAAGTCATGTTTATAAATAGGATATCGCAATTTGTACTAGGTATTATAGTTTTGCCTTGTCTCTCTCCTTCCCTTTCATATTATTAAAGAATCTCAAAGCACGCAAGGAGGTTGTTCGTAGCCTGCTGTAAGTTGAGACTTTAGACTACATGAGTATTTATCATACTAATTACGTCATTTTTTTCAATATAAGTGAATTAGGCCGTTATATTCATTATCCTCTTCATCCCATTCTTCTAGCTTAAATGTTCCCGATTAGCTTTTTATCGGAAATTCTTCAATTTTAGTGAGTGAACGAACTTACTTTCTATTTTCTATGCTTTTTTTATTCATTTCACCTAGTAGCAAAATATTCATGTTTCCTTAATGGTGTTTCTTGAAGTTGCTTGTAAAAATTAATTATCTACATATCTTACTACCTGGTGTTGCTTCCAAAGTTACCATTTCATAGGAAAGAAAATTCGATGCTTACCGGCGGACACCATTCAACAAATTGATGATTCATTCTAGGATAAATTTGCTATCAACAGTAGAGAATAAAGAGAGCGTTTGGGTCATGTTATCTCAGTGTTATGCTATGTTATATAGAGAAAATAATTATTTAGTTTAAAAATACGTGTAGATAACTTTGTAAAAAATTATAAAATTGTTATCCAAAAAATGATATCTAGATGTTAGGATATTTAGATAACATAACATAACATTGAGATAACATTGAATCTAACTCCCATGCACTCCATCAACCTAGGTTGATTGGAGATCTCTGCTATTTTAGTCTGATTTGTTGATTGTAGATTGTTTGCACTTTGGGTTGATTTGATTTTATCGAAGATTTCAAGTTTATGCCGATTGAATATTCTGAGCTGATTGGAAAGTTTAGAGATGCCATATTTTAGCTGATTTGGAGTTATTTTATAGTTGTTTTGTTTCATATTGATATGTGGTACTTTATTTTTCTACTTTATTTGTGTATTTTCTAAATTCAATGTGATGAGATTTCTATATAAAAGCTTCCCATTGATTTAGCTTGGATTATGGTGAAATATTTTTTTTTATCAATATGATGAAATAAACTTTGAGTTTGAGTGAAAACTTTGATTCGGATAACGAAGTTGATGTCATGGATAGGGAAGGGTCTAGACTTGGCATATGAATCCCTCAATCTTAGATATCCTTTTGTATTCTATCAAAAAAAAAAGATATCCTTTTGTGGAAAAAATGAACACTTTTCTCTTATCTACTAGAGCTTGTTGTTGTGAGTCTGCATCGAGTCACACCATTGCTCTAGTAAACTGATTAATCTCCCGTTATAAGACTTTCACATGTAACTGCTCTTATTGACAGCTCGCATCTCTACAAGTTCAAATCTCACATGCTCAGAACCTTGCCTCTCTCATTTTAACCTATCTATCGTCCTGCTTGTTGACTGCGCTCAAATCCATGTAATTAGTTGAGGACCTATTAAATTATCATTTACCATTTTGCTTAAATTTTATTTTTTTATTTTAAGTTAAATTCAATTTGCAGGCCTTTTGTATCTAATTTATCAAATAATCAAAATTGGAAAATCTTTGCACATTTATTGAGTTATTATGTCAGTAAATATTTGTTGAAATTAAAGTTCTCACACTTCTGTCTTCTCATATAACTCGCACTCTCGTTCAGCACTGATTATCATCTTAGCTACACATTTTTTCAATTCATTAGGTTCTTTATTCTTTTGTTACGAAGCATTTTTCTGTTTATGACTTTACTCAGGGATGAAAATGCTAACCATGAATCAGAGAGCTGCAATGAAAGCTTTGGTGGTTTTAAGCTTGACATTCAGGAATTGGAGATGCTTTTGGAGGCTTATTTTGTGCAGATTGATGGTACCTTGAATAAATTATCAACAGTAAGTTCTCTGTTATTAATCTTATGAGCTGTACTTATTTTTATCATAAAATACAGTATTGTGTATTTACTATATAGTAGAATATAGCAAACATATAGGTCCTACATTGGAATCTTTTTGGGTATTATGGTTGTTATCTCTGGTATCGTCTGACCTAAAAGCTTAAGCTTGTAGGTGATGGCTCAGAAAAAATTTCATCTTCTTATATGCCCCTCACCTGCAAGCTAATTTGTTTCGCAGTGTTTAACCTTTATGCTAAAATAGTTGATGGTCATCATGTTTTGAATTTTTTGAGATTTTGGCTCTAATGCTAGGTAAAATATCTGGTACCATCTAAACTAAAAGCCCAAAAATAATTTTTTATGCTTACAATGATTCCCCATTTCTGGTGATGCTAACTCACAATTTTTTTTGATGATGTTAACACAGAATTGACTTTGAAAAGTTTTATTTTCAGTCATCATGCACTTTTGGCTTAAAGGCTTTCCCTGATTACTAAGTTACACTTATAAATCTGGCCTTTAATCTAAAACAACTTAAATGATTAGTAAAAAGGAATAATCAACATAGATTCAGCTGCACAAAAGGTTAGAACAAGCCCAGTATGAGTCAATTACTTTCGGGACCTTGAGGTTGGAGGTTTCCTGTGTTTGCATGTAGATCCAACTTTGAAACTTTGTTCAATTGGGTTTTTGAGTTTCACCTTCTCTCACAATCAGGTCCGACTTCTATGTTTTTCATTTAACCTGTTTGAACTCTTGAGAACAAAATCACCTTGAATCATTTGGACATTGTTGTGTGAATATGAATTGTGAAGGCATTAGATGAAAAACACAATATGTGCTAAGGACTTCTAAGTTTGGAGAGAGTGTAATTTTGGCTTGTCTAGCAAGTGGAATGAAGTGACTTCAACACTTTATTAATTCACTCAAGTGAATCTACCATTACCAAACGAATTTTCTCCATTGGATGAAGTCAAAATCAAAAAGGGGCTTCAAATCATTGTTAAAAAAGCTGAAACCACCTAAAATATGGTTTCAAGTGAAGCCACAAACCACTTCAAGGTCCAAAACACTACAAGCAATGAGAAAATAACTGGTAGATTCTGGAACACTCATGATTTATATCTGAGGAGCTGAACCCGATTGAATGAAAGCTGAACAGAGAAAACTAATTGACCTTAAAAATTACTGCTGATTGAATCAATCATCAAAATTTGGGAGACCTGCGTTTAACCGAACGCAGCTTAATTTGCCCTTACAATATTAGTTTGGCAATAGGTCCCTTGCAAGATTTTTGATGATTTATTGGCATGACGCTCCTTCAAATTTTCACATTCCTTATACACGTCAAATGATTTGATTGTGTTATGATTGTTCGAAAGCTGAGGGAATATGTTGATGACACCGAAGATTACATCAATATCATGCTGGACGATAAGCAAAACCAGCTGCTGCAGATGGGGGTTATGCTTAGCACTGCAACCCTGGTTGCCACCGCCGGTGTCGTTGTGACTGGAATATTTGGTATGAACATCAGAACTGCGCTCTTCAACGTCTCAACGTTTCACCAGTTCTGGGCAACTGCATTCGGCACCATTGGGACCTGCATCGTAATTTATGTGTTGGCCATTGGATGGGGAAAGAAGAGTGGCCTTCTCCAGTGAGATAGCATCTCCTTCAATAACTGAAGCTGACAGTTGACATAGTATAGCTTCTATGGACTTGATTCAATGCTGCTTGATCCATGAGCAAAGGAGAAAATGTCCCATTAACTGTTTGAAACTCGAATCTTGGCTCATTTGTTTTCGGGATTTCGGCTACACAAACTTCTATGTATGGTGCTAATCTGGTATGGCTGATTTCGAATTTACTTTTGAGTTCGCAATATCTAATTATCAAGGACCCATTAACTATTTTGAGGATAAATAGTTGATAGATCTCTTTATGATTATAAAAAAATTAATAATTATATTTTATGAAATAATTATATACATGATACTAAAATTTAATTATTTTTATTTATTTAACATTTAAATTTTTAATATTAATTATTAATATTATATGAAAATTATATCTTACCTATAATTCATGTCATAACTTTATTGCATGTAATAAAAATTATAAATTTATATAATTTGAGTGATCAATATGTAATATTAAAAATTTAGATATTAAATATGTAAAATAATTAGATTTTAATAGTATGTATGTAATTACACTTATCTTAATTATGATTACAATCTCATAAATTTTAAATCGAAATTTTTAAAAAATTGAGAATAATTTGTCTTTTCATTTTAAGTAACAAATAGATAATATTTTATTTATTAAACTAAAAAAAGAAGAGGATATATCTTGCAATATGCTCAATGCATGAAAATGCGCAATAAATATCAATCATACATAGAAATATATTGAACAATGCTACGTATTCATATTATTTTTCATATATATATATATATATATTTATGAGAAAAAGTAAATAATTAATTGTTGCTTAAATAATTAATAAATAAATTAGCTGATCATAATGTAGGATTTAATACACCGAATTATTTGTGGAGTGAAATCAAGCATTTTTTTTTTCTTTTTCTGTTTGCTTTTAAAGTTCAGGCAAATATACCACTCAACCAATCTTTGTTGATCGATGCTAAAATGTATAACAATCCGAACTGACGGTCAGCAGCTATGATAGTTTACTGCAACACAAATACAGAACAAAATGCCATTTGTCAGCTCATGCATTCATTCAGTTTAAAACATCATGCGATTTTCTACCATCCTTGGTATTATCCTCCTCGCCTTTCTTCAGTTCAGCAACCCCATGACCCCCTTCAAGTTCTGGCAATTCACACCCTTCAGCAAAAGGATCCTCAAGCTCTTCTACAGTAAAGACTGGTGAAAATTTTCCTGCAAATCATGCTGTTTATCTAGCTGAAAGAAGTATTTGGAAGACGATACACTACGGAAATTCTCTCAACTTAAACCTTATATTTAGCATGGCATATAAAGAATTGAAGAGAAGTAATGTTTTTAGAGATGGCATATGAGTTTGGGTGAATGAGTGCAGCTCAAATCAATGAAATTGAGTTGTTATTGACACTGGGTAGCAAGTAATTTAAAACAAAAACATAATAATTTTTTGGTTCTTCAAGTTCTGGCATCACGAAACCTTATATTTAGCATGACATATGGAGAAATTTATGAAAACTAATAATTTTGCAACAAGCACGTAAGTCTGGGTGCATATGGTGGTGAGTTGGATAATATTTGGTATGAAGTTCAAGTATGTATAATACATTTGGAAAGTGCAAAACTTCAAACTTTCAAATTTTCAGAATCACAAGTTTTCTTATAAGAAACAGGGCATGCCATTGATTCAGCCGTAATTGCAAAACATCTTAATTTGGTGTTGACTGGACATTCACATCAGCACAGTAGGTATAATTCGTGTAGGGTACACGACTTATGTAAATTGTGTACAACACACGACATGCCGTGGGGTCTATAAGTCAAGTGATACACATAACTTAGATATTAAACCACCAGGTAATAAGTTGTGTACCTCACACAGCTTACTAAACTACTGAAATGAAAGTCCAGTCAGAGCCAAACAAAAGTATTTTGCAATTATGATTGAATCAATAGCATACCGTGGGTGGCGCCGTGGCGGGATTATTATTAAAAAAAATGGCATTTTGAAATTTTGTCCTAACTTAGAAATATAAATTCACAACAAAAGGAATAAATATATAACAAAACAAAGCATAAATATAAAATACAACCACTAGCTGGGCAGAGGGAAAGAAAACCTGTAGAACTTGAGGGACTGTACAAGCCATGAAATGCTCTGGGCACTTTCTCATCCCAACCAATCTATAAAAACGAAAATAAGAGAAATAACTAATTATTCCCAAGTTACAACTCTAATAATTGACATAATCGCTTCATCCAATTGCCGCAAGAAAATGAACAACATATGCAAACATAAACAGAGCATTTTATTTTTAAACCTGAGTCATGTTAAAATCAGATGTCAACCAATTACAGCATTTTATCTGGCGTCATGTCACGACCAGGTTCATAGCAAAGCAACAACCACAGAACAAAAATCTATGAATGCACATCAAGGGTAAATTCTAAACGAGTTCATGTTATCATTCTTGAGGATCAATGAAAATGATATCCTTGCCTTCCATGTGATAATATTTTCATTCTGCTTTACCAACAAAGCAAGGCTAGAGCTGTCATGTATTGTGTTTCATTATAAGACATGCTAGATGTAAGAAATAAGAATAAGGCTGGTAGTTTTTCGTACAGTCATGGGAGATTCCAGATGTGACAGCCCACTGCACCATGAAGGCACTGCAATTATAAACAATAATGGAGTAAGCATTAATCTAGGACCAATCACCATTAAAATGACATAATTTACATAGTCAGCATTAAAAATATGAAAAACTCTTGACTTTAACATGATGGCAGAGTTTTGAAAAATGAATATTTTATTTCTTCCTCCTTCTGTATAAAAAATATTCATAGTTGCCGTGTGGAATGCAAATTTTCAGATTGATATAGTACAGGCAAGTCTCTTCCTTTTGTGATATCCTTATGAGAATAAAAAAAGAAGTTCGACAAGGCATCAAAGAAAGTGACTCAAAAGTATTAATGAGGCCTTCAGACTTCAAAGCAGTTAGGTCGAAGAAATGGTCGAAAAGACATGCTGAAATTTTGACAAGCACTGAGCATTGAAAAACCGTTGCAAAGAATGATGTTGCAACAAGGTTGGATGAGGAAACCTCGACAAAGGAGTTCTTTGAGAAGAGGTCTCTAAATCTGAAAGCGACATGCTCAAAGAAGATACAAAGTATCGCGGGACGGTTACATAGGAATAGTCGCACTAACATCCTTTAGACCGTTATGCTGAAGTGGCAATGTTAGGACAACAACATATAAGTCATTCTAGACAAATCAAAGGAAAAAACCATTAATTGCCTCACTATATAATGGGAGGAGAAGAGCAATAATGTTGTTGTTGGTCGTGTGATGCAACTATAGTATTATTATAGGGATAGATTCACATAGAGAAAGTACTCAAGGAAAGCCATAATTAGTAGTGAAGAAAACTAACATTCCAGAGGAAATTACCTTTTGAAGTTCTCAAGATAGAGGGAGAATAGCAGAGAATTAATTTCTCTGCTAGTCATTTAGATCTAGTAAGTTGAAAGTTCTAGATGAAAGAAACTCACACCACTCTTTTTACTCAATTAGTTTCTTGGCTTGTAGCAATCATGAGGGGAATTATTCTCATATAAAACTTCTGCTAAGCTACTAATTCATTGTATTTTTCTTCAAGCAGATACTAATCCATTATACTTCTCTTTAAGTTACATAAAATTCAGTAGAGAAAAATGTTCCCACATTTACGCTTCTCTGTTATCTTAAGTGTTTTCTTTTTGTCTTTATAAAGGGTATTGTTGAAAGTGCTTGTTAAATATTCACGTTTTTGAATGAGCAAGAATTTTTCATCAAGCAGCATGGGCATTGACACTTCCAACCTATAGTACAATAACTATAATGGTGGATAACACAATTGTATATAGAAACAATACTTACATGTTTTGACTGTGTAAATTCATGATTGAAATAAATGGTGTGTAAATACTCAAGTTTAATATAATGATATATGCATTTATATATTATGAGTGAGAGAGAGGGATAGAGATATGGGATAATATTGACCTACTTCTTTCCTTTAACCTTTGGAGCTCAAGGTTCTCATCCTCTGTGGTCCACGAGGAACGTCCCATCAGTTCAATGCCATCCTTAGCCCATTCCTTACACTGCCTTACTTCTTCATCAGTCAGACTAGCATTCCAAGTAACATCTCTCTTATCATTTTCTGCTTTCTTGCGCTTCAAAGTGAGACCATTTGATTCACCAGAAGCCCGTCGCATGTTAGTGCTGAGTTCAGCCAATGCCTTTCGTCCCTTTCCTCTAACATTGGCCACTTTTCCCATTTCAAACTTCTTCTCAGCAACACCTTTTCCTGGCAAACCTTCAACAAATGTATTCGTCTCAAGTCCTTAATGCATTTGCCTTGTATCGCAGTAAGAATCAAAATTAAGCGCATACCATCCGCGATTTGTAGGTTTTCCTTGCGAAGAGAAACTGCAAGTCGTGTAGACATTTTTCTTCGGTAACCAATCAACCTTCAAAAGCCTAGAAATTGAAGATACTAGAAGATAACCAGTATTTGAAAAAAAAAAGTAAAATGGACAAAGAGGAAGAAACTAGGGTTAGCGAAGGAGAATACGAAATCAATTGATCTTGGAGAAGAGTGGGAGGAGATGTTAGGGGCGGTGTTACCTGTAGGTCGAATATGCGAATCAGTGGAAGCAACCGACGGATCGAAGGACGATGGCGATCAGCAGCGGCGACGATTATTTGCAATCTTGGATCTTCCAGAAGAGAGGTAGGGATTTTCGAAAATGGGGACGGGGGCAACGATTGGGTTCGATTGCTAGTTTAAAACTTGAGATAATTACGTATATACCACACAATTTAATTTTATTTATATCTTATTCATCTATTTTTAATTAATTATGCTATGTACATTAAAAATATTATAAAATCTTATATACATACATTTGAGTTAAAATTTAATCAAAATCTATCTGAAAAAAAAATATTCTGTTAGTAAATTATTAAAATTATATTTTTATTCTTAATAGTATATATTTTTTCTCTTTCTTAATACCATACTAAAGCATTGATCTATCCTAAAATCAATTCACGTCGCGGATGTCTCCTTCCTTTACCGCCACCTAAATATTAAGATTTTAAGATTTTCACTTAAAATATATTTAAATATCCTTAAAATAATATGATGAACGGCCCAAATTTTTTATAATCTAACTATAATTAGGTTATTGAAAAATTATGATTACTCATATTATAATAAAAATAAGTTAAAATATGTATATGTAAGATTTTATAATGTTTTGAGTGTGCATAGAGTAAAATGGGTAAGACATAAAATAAAACTAAATTGTGTGGCATGTACTTAATTATCTCTTAAAATTTTAAAAGGCCTAGTCGATCGTTAAACCTGGGCTGGTCTGAGTGGAGTTTGAGCAAATAAGCCTCCGAGTTTGCTAATTTTTTATTATTTTAAATTTACTTTTGAGTTAACTATTTTATTTCCAATAAATTAATTTTAATTTTAATTCTAGTAAAAAACAATAATTTTTGAACAAGTTTTGAATTTTACATAAAATTGCCACCCTAATTGAGCCAAACATCATAATTCTAATTTTTTAATTTATTCATTCATATCTCTCAGCCTAAAATATGACCTTTTTAGTTATGCTATGTAATATAAAGATAATTTATTATGTTAAAATTTGAGAGAGATATAAAATAAAGCTGATGATTATATTTATATTTTGCTATCAAGTGAAATAAAATTAATTTTTAACAATTATTTGATACTAAAATAATTTTTAATATCACGCTTTTTATAGAATATTAAATAAAATAAATTTTTATTATTAGAAATTATACTAGATATACAATATTATATCGTGGAAAGGTCGCCACATTTCTATTTTTTTGTGTAACTTCTAAATATAATTCTTCAAATAATTTTATGATTGATTTATTTGTGTAAATCTTGTCTAAATCCTTACGAGATTGCCAAAAATCCATAGCAAGACCCTCCTCGTCTTTTACTCGTCTTCCTCTTGAGAATTGAAGGAGAAAATAAAGACGATAGGCGGAGAATGTGCGCGTGGATAGTCGAGCCACTACTTGCATGTTTGGTTGAAGTGCCTTCAAAATACCTTCAAAATAAAAAACTCAATGCAATTGAAGAAAAAAAAAATATTGACAGGTTTGCTCATTACTGTTTAGCCTCTGAAACACCTTCAGTTATGGGCCAAAAAGAATGGGGTAGTATTATGCAAATTCTATATGTATACATACATATGGATTATATATATATATATATATATATATATATTACTTACATATGTACACTAATAAATTTTGAAGTTCCTAATCCAATGGAAAAGGAGTTTGAATCGAAATTTTTAATTAATTGAATCGATGAATTAGGATTTGGTTTTTCGTTTTAAAGAAACCAATGGATCTGATTTATGATTAAATTTTTAATATAAAAAACTAACGATTAATCAAAACTGTTTACTAATATATTAGTCTGTTATGTTGTACTATTTTATTAAATATATCTTAAATTATTATAGTTGTTAATTTGTAAATAGTAATAATATGAAATATATTTTTCACTTTTATGTTCATTTGAATATTCACACATATACAAGGATGTCTAATTGGCTATGTACTTGTTTTTTTTATTTGTGTATTAGTATTAAAACTTTTTAATAAATAA
>JAEMOT010003282.1:3717-37523 GCA_019297695.1 Apostasia ramifera | reverse complement strand
TTTGTATATTTTTTAATAATAAAAAAAGGACCCAGATGATAATTTTTGAAAACCTAGGGACCCGGATGATAATTTTAAAAATGTGGACCTGTGTGATATAACCCTTAAACTCAGGGACCTGGGTGAAATTGCCCTAAATAATATTATAGATTGATTAATTTATAAATTTAATATTAAATGCTTATCATTTGATGTAAAAAGTAATACTATTTTTATAATTTAGCTATAACTTTTTTAATAAATAAAATACTTCGTTGATATTATTAATAATATTTATTTTTAGTATTATTGTGAATCTTTCTTTAGTAAGTTAATGCAAAATATTTTTATGGCATATTAATTTTTTGGATAATATGTTTTAAGATGGAAACTATATGGTTAAAAACAGATATTTGCGATTAATTGACTGTAAAATTGTGTTACCGTTAGATTAGCTCCAAATTAGGTTTTTGATATTGAAAAATTAATGAAAAAGTTTAGGTTTCGATTTTTATATTTCAAAGTGGTTAAACGATATTAATCACCTCTATCAGAAAGTCTCAAGTGTGAATCATACTATCATTATAATTTTTAAATGAGGTAAAGAAAATTATAGTAGTAAGAGATTGAAATAAAAAAAAAATTTGAGGAGCCTATAAAAAAACAAGGTTTTAAGATTTCATTAAATCTGAGCATTTAAAAAGACATGAAAAAAAAGAGAATGAAATTCAAACCAAGTAATTTACTAAAATTGGTATCTGATATGATGCCTTTAACCAATCCAGCTTTGAGTGCAACAGCAACAGGAGAGCTCATATTAACTTATTTTTAAAAATTTTCTTTATAACTGCATTTAAATAAACCAAACTTATGATACAAAAGTTAGAACAGTTTCAGGATCATCCTACTGTTTTCTTCATGGTTGAGCTTATGGAACCAATCATCAAATTTATCAAGTCAATAATTTACCATTATGTTTAAAATCTTAAAAGATAATAATATCTATCAAAAATAGTAATATTTATAATAATATTTTATTTACTATATTAATTTATTGTCAACGTGAAATAATATCATAAAAATAATTTGATTTACTATGAGTTTGACTTGGTCCAATTTAATATTGTATCAAATCAGATGGCAAACTGATCCCTAGTTGAACTGATCGGACCGGATAGTCTGATATAGTTTTACAACATTGAAGCAAACATCAAAATCAAATTAGATACAAACTGAATCTCAAAAGTTCGAGTTGATAAGTAAAAACCACAATACAAACAACACAATGGACTATACTGATGCTTAAGAGATGTTAAGAAAGAGCACTGAAGTGATTTTATATAAATCCAAAGTAATGCAGGTGAAAGCAAAGATATATTTGGTTGTAACAAAACATATTACTTGTTGTGCATTTATATGGATTATTACACCTCAAAAAGTTTTTGCGTTTGTAACAAGAAAGAATGCTTAATTCTCATGATACTCATCATCATCTGACACATCGTCAAAAAATGAACCAAGAGACTTGCGCAAGATATTGAAGGACTTGTCATCCTGTATATTACAGATAATCAAAGAATATAAATAAGTGAAATAAGCGTCAACTAAATATAGACATATAATAAATAAAACAGAATTGGTATTTTAGGATTGAATATCACTCTTTATTTGTATTATTTGATCTGAGTCATGCGATTGAAAAAAAATATGAGAGTAAAACGAGCATAAGTGATTTTTTTTTTCAAAATATAAGATTAGCTTGATGGTACATTAGTAAGACCTAATTTGACAACCTGACTCGAATCCACTAGACTTGAAAATCAATCAAGCCAAGTCAAGGGGGGAATTCCCCTCACCCATACAAAATCTCCTAATGTAGTTAAGTGTGCCAAGTAGTGCGCCACCTATTTACACTGCAAGATACGAAAGATAATTTACATCTTTAAAATGAAATAGTAATCTAACATTATGCTCTACTAAACTCCAAATTTTTGGATTCACTTCAAACTATTAAATTTTGGGTAGGTCCATGTTGAAGAATATACAATAACAACAATAACAACCAAGCCTTCATCCCACTAGGTGGGGTTGATTATATAAATCTTTTATTTTTATTGCACTTTATCAAATAAGAGCTTCTTATTTAGCTAAAAATATCTTGGTTAGATCCAAGTTCTGGTTAGCCCAAAAATTTGAAGATCACTAAAACATGTGAGAGTGTTATGTGATAGCTCATAACTAAATGATGATTTCTATGATGAAACAAGGCTAAATTGGTGCTTACCAACAATATTCAATACTATTCTTTCAATATTTTTCTTTCTTTGAGTTATAGTAAGGTAAATTTGAAGAGCATATATGATCCAAAGTCAAATTCTTATGGTGTTCATATCGGAGAACATGATTCGAAAAATGTTTGTGTTAAAATTAAGTTGAATTGTTTCAAGTCAAGCACTTTCATGATAAACTCAAACCTAACCCAAGAACTTGAGTTGACACCCTTGTAACCTTCATGTCCTTGTAAATAGGAGAGAACTTTTAATGAATTCAAACAAGATCTAGGCTTCTAAAGGAAACTGCAAGATCTAGGATTCTAAATGGAAACTTTCTTTTATTGCATTTTCCTCAATCTTTTTACATCTCTTTTGCAAAATTAACTGAAAATATTCTATTTTTGTTCGTAAACAGAGAAATTTGAATGGAGCGATGGTGGAACAGGGGGCTCCGTCGTAACCAGTGGAGGATGTCTACCACATTACTCCGTTCAAATGTTTCCGTCAACAATGTTCAAGTCAAAAGGTCCATCAAGGAGGAAATTCGGTGCCAATTAGATTATAGTAAGTGCATGATTCTAAAATCCAGTCATATGTATAACATTTGGAGACACTGCAATGTTGATTATCTATCAAGTCTTAACTAAATTTATCATTAAATGAAGAATGAATGATCAATCATTAAACAACTTTCTTGTAATCTGGTATTATTATTTTCCAATGAAACCTAGATTATCTGCCAAATCTCACACATGATGAAATACTCGGACTTCAAATCTCAAAAGACAAAATACTGCAGGAAAAGGAATATTTGAGAAATGTACCTGCTTCTTCTTTTGTAGAGTCTCTTCAGCACTAGTTATCTTTTCCGCAAAGGACTTCTCTAATTCCACTAGTGCAGCCTTCTCTTTCTTTCCTACAAAGAAATGAGACTACAAAAGTATGGCCTGAGAACAAAAAATAATTCAATTTAAGCGAAAAAGGTCAGATTATCATACTCATCTGCTCATAACGGACAAACAATTTCTCATTCTCCAGTTCATGCTTTGAAAATATTTCTGCAAAAGCTTAAAAATGAATAAATGCAGTTCCACGTGTAACAGAAAGCTTAGAGCTGAAAAGGGAGATTATTGAAACTGTTTATTGGAATGAAACCAACTATAGTATTCATAATGCCATGCACTACTTGGAGCATGTCATTTGCAAACATTTGTTCAGTGAATATAATCAGTATATCCGAAAGCTTAATCCCTCAGGAATGTCGTTGCTCATAACTCAAAAGAAAACGGCATAAACATCAGGTTTGCTAGTATGAACTAGCCACAAATTTGCACAAAAGAAGCCCATTGTATTATATTCTTTGAAGTTATACAAGAATAACTTAAGTTTTCAGGTTTATCAAATCGCATATGCTTATGATCCTAATTTGCAGCCCTCCCAAAAAAAAACTCCAAGAACCCAATACATCATTAGAATCAATAATTGTTTCTCAATAAAAATTTGAAAGGAGATAGAACTGCAAAGATTTTTTTTTTCATTATAGTCATGCATAGTGTCTCATTCCAAAGAAAAATAAAAAGTGATTATACGAATATGCAATTCAATAATATTTGATGTAACATTCTGTGAATTGTCCACTTTAGTCTTAGAAAACTGCATAACTTGAGGTGCTTCCTAGGAGATCACCATCCTAGTACTATTGTAGTTCAAGAAAGCTTAACTGTATAGTTCTCATTATTAATCTCACGATTTTGCCCTCAAAAGGTGCTTCTACATTTTAAGGTCATGTTATAACTTATATAACCATTTTCGATGTGAGACGATTCATTTCTATACTCATTTATACTCATTTCCTCTAACCTAGAAGCTTGCCAGGAGCACCTACCTTTCTAGCATCCTAAAGCCTGCCAAGAGCCTAAGAGTCTCTACTCTCCACCCTCTTCTGACGAGCCATTGTAGGCTACTCCATGCCCTCTTCAATCACGGGCATCCAATTTAAACTAGAGATTGTAGCTAAAAGTGGAAAGGGATACGCATTGTATGTCCCATATTTCAAAGAAGCAAATATGCAAACTAGAACATGGGTTTTGATAACAACAATATTTAAAAAATGTTTCAGGCCAGAATTTATACAGTTACGAAGAAAACAGTCAACTAAAAGGTGGTTTGACAGGTTGAATAGAAGTTTTCTTTGGAATTTATAGGAATCAACTTTACATAAATACAATAATTGAAATATTAAAGGCTTCTAAGGACATCTTTGAGGTTTCTATTAATCCCAAGTGAATGAATTTTGAGTACGTGTTTTACTTGACATGTACTGGAATCAACATAAATAAATACAAATCATTGAAATAGGAAAGGTTTCTAATGACATCCTTGAGGTTTCTATCAATTCCAAAGTTAACGATAAACCACATCAATGTCAGGTCTTTATGCTCCGAGACTGATTGCAAAAATGACGTGCTTTTTTGTTTTCCTACATACGGCTCTGGAATAAAATATCATGTCAATAAAGGATACATCATTGTTTTACCCTGAGCAGCACTGATAGTTGAAGAACAGAAAGTCATCATATTTCAAATATGACCTGAGCATAAATGACAAACATTTTTTAGAGATTCAGCAACTACCTTTGAACAACTGTATATAAGCAGCTTTCTCACTGTTAAACTTCTCACAGGCTGCCTGAAACTTGGTATGCTCATTCTTCAGAGAGTTCTCAAACTGAAATCTTAATGTTAGTAAACTGTTGAGACTAGACCTTTATGTAAGAGATGCAAGTGTAATCTTCATTGAATCAAATTGTGTAAATGATATTAAGTGTTAATACCTCTTTACAACTCTTGGAAAGGGCCCTAAGAAAATTTTGCCTGCTCATGGAAAACAAAATACCTTTTTATGTATGAGAATATTATCGAGTCAGAATGGTATGGGAAAAAAACATGCCATTTTTGCACCACAACTAACTGATTTCGCAAAAGCATAATGCAAATCACCATATATTCACCAATGTATGACAACTAAGATTCCTACAAATGCAACGAGCATTATGAACTTTTGTGTACTTCGATTTGATAACTATTCTAATGACCTTATGTCATTCTTATGCAAGGCATAGCTAACAAAAGGAATTGTCATCAGAGAATTTGTTTTCAGGATGAATTTTGATGGTGAAAAAATGTGTCATCACAGGATTACAAAAAGAGAAAATTTGGGTTTCTGAGCTTCCGTATGCTCATTAAGAATTACAACAGAATATTCTGATCGCTTCGTACCTTTCTTTCTCATATTTTAACTTGGCCTCATCTGTTATAGACTTGACTTCTGTAGCCACACTGCAATGAAAATGGTGAGTTGCCTCTATTAAAGCGCAGCACATTATTACATATTTAGCAACAGAAATATGCTTATTTAGTTGATCCACACTTGCTTCCTTATTGGCAACAATAATCGTTTGGTTCCACAGTACAATTAGAAACGCATGGATTGCGCACAAAATATATATTTTGCTTTTGACTGCAAATCTTGTATCCAAGATTAGCTTTATAACAAAACAGAGAAGGAGAATGGCCATACAAGAGAATATTTAATCACTAAGTGACCAATATGGCTGATATGTTTGCAGAATTTCACTTCAACACGTCACCAGTGCCACAAGCTTAAGCCTGAGCTATCAACAAGGAGATGCTATTGAAAAGCGTTTGTCATGTATAAACTTATACATCGAGCTATGTGACTCCAGAAATACAGCAAGAAACAAAGTTATTTAACTCCATTAAATCATCAGACACCCGATAATCTTTACTAGCACGAGTTGATGGAAGTTACGAAGGAAACCTAAAATTCAGGATAACATCCAGTTGACAAGTGATGGCAATAAGCTTACTAATGAAAATTCAGATCTGAAACAGCACCCATAAAAGATCTGGAGGAGGAGCCATCACAGGATTAATATAGCACAAGAAATAAACATTGAAATCATCCGTGTATACCTTCCTAAGAACTAGCCAAAACTTGAAGGGGAGAAACTACCTCGTGATGGTCTCCTCATTCTTCCTTTTCTCATCCATTTGTGCTTTATCCCTAATCTGCTGCAGCGCCGATATTATCCCCCTAATATCGCTGTATATGGAAAAATCCCATCGCAAACCATACATGAATCAAAAATCATATAACCGACATTGATGACAAGAAGAGAAGATTCAATGTCTCACCTGGAGAGATCGAGATCAATATCAAGATCATCTTCTTCTCGCCTTTTTTTCTCCAATCCGAGTGCTTCACTGTTCCTCCCTCTTCGCTTGGCGCTTTGCTTTGCCGATGACATTGAAGGTTGAAATCTTCTTCCGACGCTGGATTAGTGATTGTCGAGATCGCAGATCTGAGAGATCAAGCAGAGAACTCCGGCCTATGGAGATGAATCGGAGATTTGAGACCCTAATCCGTTCCGGAGGAGGCGATCGGGAATGGACTGGCAGAGATGGCGCTGAGGTTCAGACTTCGTACTTTGACTCTTTGGCGCTCGATTTCAAATAAAGAACAGTCAAAAGTCTGCCACATCATTTATACACGCCTCAGTTTTTTTTTTTATTATTATTTTTTTATTTTTTTATTTTTTTATTTTTTTATTTTTTTATTTTATTTTATTTATAATTCTACACGGCTCAGGTATTAACCTTTAGGTCAACTCCTCAAGGGCGAATGGATTATTTTGGGAATTTACTGATAAGTTTCCATTGTTTTCCAATAATTATATTTTAATTTATATATTTTAAAATCCTCCCTTTAAATTTCTATTAATTTTTAAAATCTTTCACTTAAATTTAATCTTTTTTATAATCCTTCATTTATTTAGATATAAAAATAATTTTATATTAAAAATTATTATAAGAAATTACATTAAAATTTTATTTTAAAAGTTACTTATTTTAAATGGGCCTAAGTAAAGTATTATACATAATCATAAAGATCTAATTAGGAATATTAACTTATTTTAGAAGCACAAATATAAAAAATTTAAAATTAATTTGTAAAATATTATGCTATAACTTCAAAAATATGAATGTAATTTATCTATTTTTATATTAAAATTTGTACAACAAGTGCTGAAAGTTATATATTATTTTTTTTTAATAAATATTTTTAATCGAAGATATACTCAAAATGATGAAGGGACTAAACAAATCATTATTTTATTAAGTTTGAGCTTAAAATACCTCAAATATTTTTAAAAATAATAATACTTTATATTTATTTCAAAAATAAATTTAAATATTAAAAATTAATTTTATATATTTATATAAATTTTTATTTTAAAAATCAATTATTTCTCATATATTATTTTTCATTCAACTGTAAAATAAAGGCGATGTATAAATCTATTATAGAAGTCATTCATTTATTAAAAAGTTTAATGGAGAAATTTAAGAAGAGAAAGAAAAACCTATATTTGGTTTTTATTGATTTGGAAAAAGCTTATGATAAAGTCTCAAGAGAAGTACTTTGGAGAGTTTTAGAAAAGAAAGAGATTTGCACTGCTTATATTCAAGTTATTAAAGACATGTATGAAGGAGTAGTTACTTGTGTTAGGACACAAGAAGATTTGATTAAGGATTTTCCTATTACAGTTGGATTACACCAAGGCTCAGCTTTAAGTCCATATCTTTTTGCTTTGATCATGGAAGTCATGACTGGACATATCCAAGATGAAGTGCCTTGGTGTATGCTCTTCGCAGATGATATTGTCCTTGTTGAGAAAACTAAAGAGAGAGCTAAAGCGAAACTAGAGCTTTGGAGGAATGCTCTAGAATCTAAAAGTTTTCATCTCAGTAAATCAAAAACTGAATATATGAAGTGCACATTTAGTCAAGAAAGAAATACTTATAATGGAGATGTGACAATTGGAGATCAAATTGTCAAGAAAAGTGAGTGCTTTAGATACCTTGGATCAATTATACAAAATGATGACGAAATAGATAATGACGTTATTAGCAGGATTCAAGCAGGATGGGTAAAATGGAGAAATGCTTCTGGTGTATTGTGCGATAGAAAAATCTCATCCAGAATCAAAGGTAAATTTTATAAAACTGTAATAAGACCAGCGATGATATATGGTGCAGAATGCTGACCTGCAAAGAGGAAACATACAAATAAAATAAATATTACAGAAATGAGGATATTAAGGTGGATGTGTGGATATACACGAAAGGATAGAATGAGAAATGAGTATATCCGAAAGAAAGTTGGTGTTGCACTAATTGAGGATAAACTTAGAGAAAGTCGGCTTAGATGGTTTGGAGATCTAAATCGTAGGCCGATTGAAGCTCCGGTTAGAAAAATTGAGTTATTAGATTTTGCCCATGTATAAAAAAGAAGAGGGAGACCAAAGAAGATATGGCAAGAAACTATAAGGAGTGATTTTAGTTACTTAGACTTAGATAAGAATTTGGTAACTGATAGGGCGCAATGGAAACAAAGGATTCATGTAGCCGACCCCACCTAGTGGGATTAAGGCTTGGTGGTTGTTGTTGTTGTTGTTATTCAACTGTAAAATAACTCAATTTTACTTTATAATATTAAAACAAATTTTTTCCTCGATTATTTTAATTTCTATATATTTTAGTCAAACGAAGTTAAGAATCGCTCTTTTTTATTGAGCAACATTTCTCAAATTTTTTATCTAATTTCTACCTGGCCACCGAATCTTCTTCAAGCGCTAACCTCTGTGGCACGTGCGCCTCCACCCTGGTCTCGTTTTGTCCAAAGGGTCGGAAGTGGTCGCCGGCAAGCAAGAACCAAGAAGTCGATCTGCACCTCTCGTTGCTAGCTTTCAGTTCGTCGATGGAGGGGGATGAGCGGGCAAGAATGGTAGACCTGCGATCGGATTCTGCCATGTGCCGCCGAATCGGTCTT
The DNA here is from genome assembly GCA_019297695.1 of Apostasia ramifera. NCBI lineage: Eukaryota > Viridiplantae > Streptophyta > Magnoliopsida > Asparagales > Orchidaceae > Apostasia > Apostasia ramifera. Next base: position 28,356 of record JAEMOT010003282.1, on the reverse strand, counting down.
GCTATCTTGGACTTCCTCAAGTCCGGTAAGGATTTCTTCCCTTTCTTCGTTTATGGAACTTCGTGCTAATTCAGCTCGCCGTGGTTACCTGCTTATTACCATATAATTGCTTATAAGACTACAATCTCATTATTGAAGGAAAGCAAGTAGGGTTTGTTCTGATGGAGATTATGTAGAAATTGGTTTTTATGTTGCGTTTGTTTTGATGTAATGCAAATTTTATGAAAATCTTGATTAATAATTAGCCAACTGTTATGGAGAATATGATTCCTTTCATGTCAAAATTACTCAAGAGCCAGAATCAACTGACAACATTCGTATGCTAGCGCTCAGAGGCTATATTTTGATTTCACCATAGTGGGATTTTTCCAAATTGCCCGAATGAGCAAATCGACCAATGAGATTTTGAAAATTGGCGTGCATGGGGTCTTCGGATGCTTAGTTGTCAGTTGTCACAGTTCGATCGCTAGAATTGTCTAAACTTCACCACATCAGACACTTTTTGCGGGCATTTGAATTCACCTGAACTACCAAATTGGCCAACAATCCACATGAATCTAATTGAACGGTCCAATCTTCTCCATAAAGTTCTAGGATGTTTTGGGCTATAAAGGGAGATCTTAGGGTTGGTCTTGGGGAGTTTTAAAGATGATGATGATGGTTACAAGGGATTTAGAGTTTTTTTAAAGTGTTTGCAGGTTATTCAAAGCTAGACTTGGTACAAAGGAAGAGTTTTGAGGTGACAAATCCCACAGGTTTGACGCATGATTGAGGCGATCAGTTGTAGGGTTTGAGTCATCTATCTTTTTTTTTAATTTATTTTCATTATGTTGCCTTAGCTAATCTCGTCATTTACTTTGTTTTCATCTGTTTAGTCTTGTATAGTAGTCAAACTTGGTGTGATATTTAAGTTATTGCATGAGAACTTTCTGATTTACATATCATGTCATTTCGATGTTTCATTTGTTAAGAATCTTTTAATTGAAATCAAGCATTCCTACACTATCATTTCCATTGAGCCCTTGCAGTTCTCAAAAAAATATCGGCACTCTCTTTTCCTATATCATAATGGTATCAGAGTATGGTGAAGGCTTTTATGTCGTAGGTGATGCTTGTATTGAAACGCCTATGTCTCGTTGTGTGCTTTTAACTTGCAACCTGCATATTAGACAAAATGCCTTAATCACATTCTTTCCACATTGAAACACTAAAATATTCTCGACACTAGCCTTTCTACCCCATAAACCTTTACTGTTCTTGTCCACTCCATTTTTCCCTTCAAGTTTACTTTTCCTTAACCTGCCTACCGAGCATTTGACAAAAATGCCTTGGTCAATTCCCACCCACTTAAGGCACTCGAAATTATTCTTCTATTTAGCCTTTTCAACCCCATACATGACACTGTTAATCTATTTAGTACCCCATCCTCACTATCATCGGTGATATCATCTCCATTCCGTAATACACATTTCTACCCCATAAACCTTTACTGTTCTTGTCCACTCCATTTTTCCCTTCAAGTTTACTTTTCCTTAACCTACCTACCGAGCATTTGACAAAAATGCCTTGGTCAATTCCCACCCACTTGAGGCACTCGAAATTATTCTTCTATTTTGCCTTTTCAACCCCATACATGACACTGTAATCTATTTAGTACCCCATCCTCACTATCATCAGTGATATCATCTCCATTCCGTAATACACATTCATCAAATCTTACATTCGATTGAGGAAATGTGACCCCTCTACCACTATGGTGTTTATCTCTTCATTAGTGACTCATCCCCTTTGCTTCACCTGTGCTATCTCTAGCGTGATCCACCATATTTACTTGAGAGGGACGGCTCAATGAAGTGAGGAATTCATCTTTTGGCGGTGCACGACTTGTGATACATTGCTCTACTTGGACCTTGATGAGATTTCGTTTACATCTTATCAACAAAATTGCTTTGTTAGTAATATAGCATATTTTAATGGCAGGCTCTAACTCTAGTCCTGTCATCATGCCACCTCCAATAGAGCACATCCATTCACAGACTTCCTACTTTCTTGTTCTAGTGGTTGATGATTTAATTGCACTTAATATCTTTTATACTCATTTCAAGTGCAATGACAAATCTACCAAGTTATTGATCGGGGATTGAAGTCGATCCCACCACATTTTCATTTGAGCACTTGAAATGGCTAAAACTTAGCCCTAGTGTTGTTTATGCCTTAGGTTATTTTTAATCAGGATGAAGGTAAGCTTTGATGTGATATTTTTATTTTGAGATTTATAAAAGATTTGAAATAAAGCTAATTATATTTCAAAAGGTGTCTAGGATATGAAATTAAGTTAATTTTTTATTTTAAAATTTATGTTGGATATGAAATAAAGTTAATTTTAATGTTGTGTTTATATAGGATTTAAAATATTATTAATTTAATATTAAATTTTATGCATGATGTGATTTATAAGATTAATTTTAACTCATGTTAATTTACCCGGGCAAACAAATAGACCGGTAGGCTAGTACACACAGACCCTATCATAGCACACTATCCAATAGTTTGATGGTTCAAGTACTTGAATCTTGTGAGGTTCCTATCACCCTTGGGCTCTACTATACATATTTTCAGTGTGATAACCTTATCTTTAAGTGTGCTCATATTGTTATTGGCTTGACTTGAAGCATGGATACTTCGACCCCAAGGATGGATCGTGGATGCTTAGGTTTGGAAAACCCATGCTTAAGATTGTGGAGGTTACTAGGCTATGTCATGTCATGACGACTTTTGAGAATAAAATTGTGAGACCAAGTTTGGGCGGGGCAAAGTGGACAATACATTGATGCTATCAGGTTGAGTCATGACAAAAGCACTCATTCCATTCTCTCTGACTTTATCAGTACCTGTTTTCTTTGTGCTAGCAAGTAGCAACCAATCAGTCTAGCAACTCATGATCTATGCTAGAACTAAAACTTGATTGATCTAATTGATTTTCTTTTTTCCTCCATGTTTTCTACCTAAACTCATGCATACAAATAATTTCTCCATTGTTTTATATTGAATGATTGAAAATTGTTACTTGAGATAAAGGAAAAGAAACAAGTTGAGTTTAAAAATATTTTTTATTGTTAAAGTTTTGAGACATTTACATACATACCCATCAATTTTTTTATTTTTTTAATTTACGACTTAACCCTTCAAATCTTTAAAAAATAATATATTTAGGCTTTTTTCAAGATTTTTTAAATATTTTTTTGGTAATTATGATTATTTTGCTGCTTATTACCAATAACATATATATATAATTTTATAAATATGTTTGTGAATACATGGATGTCACTAGTTTTCATTTTTAGAAAATTTAGATGATTAAATTATAAAATAAAAGAATAAATATGTAATTGAAGAAATGCTAAGGGGTATGTAAGTAAATGCCCCTAAATATTTTAAGCTCTGGTTTTTGGTCTCTAAATTTCTTTCATGTCTTTAGAACAGTTGAACCTGCCCCTGGTGTTGATCTCGAAGGTCTTGATGTTGCAAGAGATTGCTTGGAAGAGGTATTTAAGCTAAGTCAATCTTCAGTTGATGAGAGGCCCAAACCTGGCTTCTTGATCAACTTATTCAGTGCTGAGAAAGCTAATGGACTGAGTAGTACCGCTGTAGACATGGACTCTGCACAAGTACAAAAAGCATTATGTATAAGCACACTCTCTCAGGATATTAATAATCACAACGTTTTGCCATTAAGTGTATGTTTCTCTTTCTTCTACCATCTTGTGGCTGTCATTGTCATTAATAAATTCTGGATTTTATGTGTTTGAACTATTCTGTTACAAAACCTATTCTATGTTTTTAATTGAAATCTACTTTTTCAATCACAGTGATTTGCAAAATATTTTCATTGATTTTTATTGTTAAAAAGAGATACATAACGCATCACTAAGCATATATTTATTTTTTGCCATCATGTCCGTTGTCACACATTGCTATGTCTATGAACAGTAAATCTCTAAAGATTGGCATCATCAAAAATCAATTTCTTTGCCCCTTAAAATTACTTTTACCTTATGTTATCACTAGCCAACTTCCATTTTCCTCAACAATGATCTCCAATTACTGTCATTTACTTTTCTTGAATGGGTAATTGGCTATGATACTTATAAATCTATCAACAGGTACAGTTCATATTCATTATCTACAGCCCATGATGACCTTGATGTCCATAGTCATTTTTTATTTCAATGTGGACACTATAATGCCAGCATGTTATGCTCATTTTGCTAGCATAGGTTGCGGGATCTTGATACCATTGCTATGGTCTTATGGCATTGAAATATCCAATAATGAAACTCTTTTCTAACCTTTTTGACTTCTGAATTGGTCTGACTGTAGTGAAATACCCATGGACAAAACCCTTTTTCTGACATTTTTAACTTCTGAAATAAATCTAATGGGCTGTAAATGGAGCATAATTTCATAAATTTACACACGATTGAGGTATTAAAACAAGAGTTCTTTATGACTCAAGAAAAAAGTCCTTATATTTTTCAAAAAAAAAATATGATCTCTTTGGAATTGTAATTTTGCCACACACGTTTCTTCACTGTTGCTGTTTTTGCAAATTTGGAAAATTACAATTGCTTTTCTATCGGCAATTTCAAGGATTGGACATAAATGAGTGTATGGAAAGCTTGAAAGTTTGTGAATTGGTTAAAACTTCAGGTTTAGGAAGCATATATTGGTTCATTTTGAAGCTTATTGCTTTTTATAAAAAATATTCTATTTGTGCTTTTTCGTTTGCTTCATAAGATTCATGAGTGCATTGCCTAGTATTTCGCTGGTTTTATACTTCTTATAAGAAGAAAAGGTGGAATGTTTTTCTGTGCATAATGAACCTTGAAGATCTAATAACTTTCTGACGTGGAATTTTTCAAATCGGTCAATAATCATTCATATTTGTCATTTTGAAGGCTTTAACGTGGTGAAATTCTTGCAACCTGATTAAAGATTTGCATATTTTTATATATGAATTTTCAGACCAGGATCTTTCTCTGTGTTGAGAATTAGGAATTAAAAAGTTTGTCATTCATAATGGCAGTTCAACACCTTGCAATGTTGTAATAAAAGTCATATTAGCAAGGCTTTCAATATGCACTTTATTATATGCACTTTATTGATGGTTTCTATTGTTCTGAAGTCCACAATTAACTCTCACTTTTACTACTGGGAACACAGTCTTTATAGTTTCCGTTTCTGGAAGTCAGTATTGGCAATTTGTTGGTTTTACATCCATTTCTTCTTTTCAGCATGGAAACAAGGCTGCAAACCAACAAGTCTCAGGTACAGAGCCTTATAATCTCTGAATATCGTTAATTGACATTAAATTGTGTTAGGTGAATTAGCATAGGAGAGCTCAAGTTAGGCCCAATATACAATTGATGAATACCTCTTAATCCAAAAGCCTAGGCCAATGGGTAAGGATCTTCAATTGTATATTAATGCCATAACTTGTATTGAATATCCAATGTGAGACAATTTTTCATGTGTATCCCAATAAATCTCACCTCACATTAGAATTCATCATACTGAATCTTTCCCCATTTAGTGAATCATTCAAGTGTATGCATCTCAAGAGCCCACTCAATACCTTGAGGCATGGTGGGAGTCACTTGCTCTTGTAATTTTCAACTATGGTAGATGGCACGAGACCCATGGGAGCATAATCAGCATAAACCAGTTGATCCATAGAAGACCCAATCGAACCATCAGCTCTGATACCAATTGTTAGAAGAATTAGCGTAGGGGAGCCCAAGTTAGGCCCAATATACGATTGATGAATACCTCTTAACCCAAAAACCTAAGGCAATGGGTAAGGATCTTCAATTATATTTTAACACCACAACTTGTATTGAATATTTAATATGGGATAATTTTTCATGTATATCCCAACTAACTGCTTTGTCACAAGCCTGTATTTTATGACATCACCAAAATACCAAAGTTTGCCCAACTGTTCTTTCGTCAATTGATGAATCAATTAAATCTGCCCTTCCATAGTATTATATTGCATATGCATGTGTTTCTAATTTGTTTTGTTCAAAGGGTTGAGATGATTGTTGGGCTTTGCAGTCAAAATCTTTTCTATATTTATGTTCTCACTTACCATGGATCATCGAAGTAAGTGACATATTGTGAATGTTTCTTATAGGTCAAGCTGTACAAATTATTGCACAAGATTATTAAACCTTTAATGCTCCAATTGTGTGGTGGTGGAGATAGAAGATCTAGGTTTGCATGTGTCAAAGTGGACTTGCATCCAATGGTTTGTATGTGTATATTTTAAATCCCACATGATGGGTCATGGACCAACCAAAGGACCCAAAACTAAAGATTTCTACCGAAGTGGACTAGTTTAAAATAAGCCCACCAAACAACCAAACTCAAACCTCGCTTAATATTTTCAGGTTTGGGTTAGCCCGCGTAAGCTTCCTCCTGTCTTGGGTTTGAATAATTAATGACCCACAAATTTTCTGGTTCTTGAGCCTAAAACTTGAAGCTTATCCAAAGAGTACATAATTGATTAGTGTAATTCTAATATCTCAATTTTGTTATGATTTTCAAAATAAACATGAAAAGACTCATTTCTATGCTACATGTACCCATAGATGTTAGGTTTGGAAAAAAAATATTTTATTTGCATCACTAATCATGATATAATATTGGTTGACTTGTATGAACTATAACTGATGTGAAAATAGGAATGTTGAGCAAAACCTTATCAAAACTAGTTAGGGTTTAGGGTATTTGGAGCATTCACATCATATTTTGTCTCAAGCTTAGGTCAAACTAAACCTTCTCAGTTTGGTTCAAGTTATTGTTCCTTATCAACTTACATTTCAGATGGGTTTTGAACTAACTTGCAAATTTTCTCACATAGATCCTTGAGTCTATTACATTAATTTCAAGATAAGGGTGCCACTTTGGGTTAACTAAGCCTATTAAAATTTAGGGACATGTAACTGCATACCACCCAAGCTTTGAATATTATCCACATGCCACTATTTTCACAATATTTGAACTATGGGGCTCAATGAATTTGAAAGAGGCTGTAACACTCAAAGATTTAGGTCTTACCTCAGTTACCCATGTGTCATTTACCTTCTTTTTAACTTTTTTCGAAAGAATGATCTTTTCATGCATCCTGTCTAAATCATCATTCCCTCTGTTCTTCCTAGCATTGTTCTGGGATTGCCATCCTCTCTTTCCAATAAACTGAAATGTAAATCAAACAAGGAAAAATGCAGTATCATATTTGAAAGTGTCTGTCTGGTGTAGGATATGGTAGATAACAAAATGAAAAAGAGGAAATTTAGAAATTGAAGGAGAAAGAGAACTGAAAATTTAGAATTTAAGAAAGAAAATTGAGTGGGAGGGGTACATGAATATGGCTCAGATGGGAAAAGAACTGTGAGGAAGATGATTCTCAGTCCTTGTAAGAGTAGAGAGTGAATAAATTTGTTTGTGATGGAGTCTGGTGACGATAAATCTCTTTAGAAGGACTAGTAAAGTCAGACAAGTGTTGAGATTTGTCAAAATAAAATAAAAGGTTTCATCTATTGATGATGTAGAAGATGACCCGTATGCTTTTCATATGCCTTTGTTATTGTTAATAAGTTAAAGTTCATCATAGTTAAAATCCAACAAAGTGTGCTTAATTTTGGATAGTTTCTTAGCAGTCCAATAAATTTAAGGTTGTGTGCTTATTGTTAAGTCAGGTGTGTTATGTACTTATGTTTCAGTAACATGTGTACGCTATCAAATTGCGGTAGAGGAGAGCTTTTCAAAGAGGATGGTGCTTGTTCGTGTGGGGCCTCTAGGTCTCGCATAACTATTCAACATTGTACCTTCAAAAAAACTATTCAACATTATATTATTAATTTTTCTTGAATTGACCCTTAATTATCATAAATATTGTTCTAGAATGATCCTTGTTAATGTTACCTCAACAATCTAGTTATGGTATCGTGCCTTAACTATGAAGTTGGGAGATCATCTTCACCATTGCTTTAAAAAATGTGCACTTGTTCTCTTGCCGTAGTTACTGATACTTTTTAAGTTTGCAAAAGTGCCCTTATTGCTGGCATCCTTGAATAGCTGCAAGTCTCGTGTCTCTAATTTTTGGTCACTATGTTGGAGATTCAAGAGATGAGCTGTTTGTGGTTCTGTGTTGCACTAGACAAAATAAATTTTTTGTCAACATCAGTTGGTGAAACTGAGGACCTTTCATCTTCACATTTGACTTAGAAAAAGTGCACATGTCCTCTTACCATAGTTACTGATATTTTTTTACTTTGCAAAAGTTTTCTTATTGCTTGCATCCTTGAATTGCCGCCAAGTCTTGTGTCTCTGATTTTTGGCCACTGTGTAGGAGATTCAAGAGATGAACTATTTGTTAAGTTCTATGCTGCACTAGACAAAATCAATTTTTTCTCAACATCAGTTGGTGAAACTGAGGACCCTTTAATGGTAGCAAAAGCAACAGAACTATTTTATGCTGCACTAGATGTAAGTTATTCTATTATCCTTTGAAATGTGCTAGTCTGCTTTTTCTAATTGGTTGTTAAGGTCATTTTTATGTTTGGTTAAGGCAATATGCATTGATACTATGTTGTCCAGTAATTCTCACTGTACTGCTTTTGTACAATATCACATTTGAATAACATTAACATTATTTTCCTAGTTTTCTATGATCTTTTAGATTGGGTATGATGTCATCTAGCAAATCTGTTGATCTTATTTTTCAGGAATAATTGGTTTGCCTGCCGTAAGCAAAACATTTATGTGCATGATTTCTGCGTTTGTCTTCTTTAAGATGTCAAACTTAAAAAATTCATTGCTTGGTGTTATAATTTTAATTTGTGCATTTGGTTTTTGTACACTTAACGCATCATATATTGTCAGGATATTGAAAATTCCCAAGACATAATGAACCTTGTAAACCTTGCTGAGCATTTCAAACTGAAAGGTATGTGATCGAAAAATTATCTAACTGTGTTTTACATCTCATACTTCATTTAAATGACTCTTTGGTATCTTCTTAAGCATTCTTTTTCCTCCAACTAAACAGAGCCTTTGGTATCTTCTTAAGCAATCTTTTTTTATGGTAATGAACGGCTGCATGACAAATTATACACCATAATTTAAAAAACTGTCGTCTTCTTAAGCATTCTTCTTTATTATAATGTCCTTAGGCTGAGCAACAAACTACTAAGCTTATGTGGTTCATGGACTTGCCTCGACAGCGCATATTGGTTAGTTTTGAGAAGTTTTTTACTATATGTTGAGATTATTGGCATGAGAATTTGGAAAAAGGACTGCATATCTCTTTTGTTTTTTTATTCTTTTTGGACTGTTTTTGATGTGGGATAGATGAATGATGATGCAGTTTAGAGATCAGCAAATTTTATATAGTAGAATATCCACAAATTAATACTAAAATATCATAATTCAATTTTGTAATGACTGAGAAATTAACTAAACCTGCAAAAATCAATTTCTTTTAAAATTTTAAATAAATTAGATCGAAGGTAATTGAAAAATTACCAACTCAGATTAAGGCGCAATTCGGTTTTCAACAAATCAGAAGCGGAAAATAGGATTATAGGATCTCACAATATCTAACCAACAATAATTAAATTACTCTCAATAACGATGAGTCGCACAGGCGAAATAAATTCGAACAAATCTCAAGCGAGCATAAAGATCTAAAATTATTTGATTTAATCTTGTTAAAGATTGCTGAAGTTCATACCTGAGTCAGGGAATTCAAGGACCATGTGTATTTTTTCAAAAATTAGAGCTCGAGCAGCGACATGACGGGTGCGGCGCATGCGGTCGAGCGCACGCGGCGAGTGGGTGCAGCGAGCGATCGCGGCGCTGCGAGCGGTTTCAACGCGGCGCACGGGCATCGGTGCACGAGGCGCTGGCGTGAGTCGTAGAGAGCGAGCGCTGCGAACGGTTGGTGCACTGCAAGCGAGCTCCAGGCGTAGTGAGCGGGCACGCAGTGCGCGGACGTTGGGGAGGCGCGGTGAGCAGGCGTAGGACTCGATGAGCAGACCTGGCGCGCGGTCGCAGCACATGGGCCCAGGTTCACGGCTGCGTGAGGCCCGAGACTCGGTGCGCAGGCACGTGGCGCTGGCGCAAGTGCGCAGGGTCGGCGTGCGAGCACTGGATGCAGGCGCGCGAGTCGATGAGCTGAATGCAGACACATGAGACGGCGAGCCAAACTCGTGTGCACGGACTGGTGAGTTGGAGTAGGTGCACGAGCCGATTAGTTAATTGCAGGTGCACGGACTAGCAAAGCAGGCAACAGAATCAAACTCGGGGGGGATGAGCTTGAGCAAGTGGAGTTTAGAGATTCTCACCCAAGCCCCAAACTTTTCCCTATTCGAGATATCGATTCATTCCAGAATCAACAGTCCCAAGGGAGAAGACAAATATTATTCATTCAGCATTTGAAAATTAAGAATAACAAGGAGACGTTTATATAAATCTCCATATAAATTTGCTCAATAAAGAAAAATACATAATGTAATATTTTTCTCACACAAATGAGAAAATACCAAATAACATGCCTAAAATAACGATCACAGAAATAGAAATAACTAATACAGAACAAATACAGGAAATAGAATCAGTTCAAAATAGAATCTTTAATCAATCAGAATGAATAGGGTGATTTTCAATCCACTAAATCAGCAATCTACAACATTCATCTTTCCAGATCCGTCCTAATAGTCAGTCGATCTAGATCGAAGCAGTGTAGCTAGATCTCAACCGTCAACGATAAATTCTACCCGAAATAAATCGACAGTCGATCTTAGTGTCCCCACCAGTTTTGGTTGCATACATTGAAATGATTTTGTTGTACTGTGTTTAACTAGATGGTCACATGTTCTCCTGAGTGAAAATCTGAATTCAAAAACAACTCATTGAATTTCTTTTGCTTATTGATCGCGTAAAACAAATAATACTTTCTATTGAGCTTTTTCTCAGTGTTTCCACTTGATGCGTATGTCATCTGTCCAATATATAGTTGGGAAGTGTATGATATTGAAATCTATGACATCGTGCCAAGTGAACTAATAATATAATTTTCAGTGGTATTGATTCATTCTTTGGCTGTGCAAGTGTGCCATTTTGATTTGATCATCAGGCAATCAATTCTTTGAGTTCTTAATTGGATACTTGTACTAGCATTCTGCAACAAGAATGGTGAACACTCCTTGGAGTATGTTTTACTAGTTGGTTACGTATGCTCCTGAATTAAAATGAATTTGGATTCTAGAAATCTGTATAATCATTGAGTTATTTTTCTCAATGATCTTATTAGGACAATTAAAATAATCTTTTAATTTTTACTACCATTTTCTCAATGCTTATACTTGATGCATAATTCTATGAGTCCAGTAATTGCAACCAAATTTGTTCAAATTGAGTTATGGATATATATAAATGGATAATGCAAAATACTGAAATCAGTGACATTGTGTACCGATTGCCCTTTAGAGATAGTTGATTTTGTATTTATGCAAGTGTTGCAATTTTGACTGGTTCATCAGGTAATCAATCCTTGAAGTTGAAGAATTACTCTGAAGCTGTTGATCTTTATACTTTTGCTATAGCCCTCTGCGAGAAGAATGCTGTTTACTACTGTAACAGGTGTGACACGGTGCAATGCATTTGGCATTTGAAAACATGTTTGTGTTCTGAAAATTTATACTTGATTTTCATAGTTTTGTCGTATACAATATCCGTGTTATTATGGAATTAGAATCATGAAAATTGGCGGAATGACAATGAAAGATGTTTTCCAAATATGTTTTCGTTACTTGCAATCTGTTTTCTTTCTAGTACTATTTCTCTGGTGAAATTAGACTTTGTAGATATGAATCATAGTAAAAAACAAGATGGCATGTTGTAGACAAAAAATGTTCAACTCAAGACTACAGAAAGAGTACTCCTCGTTAGGGAACAATTGTATTGGATTGAACAATTGTACTGGATTATTTAGATTGCTGTATATTTGTTTATTCTGACCTAGGTTTTGGGTGGACAGTCGAATTGATGCTTAAATACATCTTCTGAGATGTACCTATATTTGTTTGTACTAAATTTTCATGATTATGTACGTGCTTTTTGTAGAATATTATTGGATTGATGTGTTCTAATGCAACTTCTCAGGGCTGCTGCTTACACTCAGATGGAGAAATATACTGAAGCAATTACTGATTGTTTGAAGTCGATCGAAATTGATCCCGATTATAGTAAGGCATTTAGTCGTCTTGGCCTAGCTTATTACAATCAAGGGAACTATTTTGAAGCTTTAGAGAAAGGTTTCCTGAAAGGTGACTGTCTTTTCTTTGACTGGCTGTTGTTTTGCTGATTGGAGATTAACCTGATAAAATACCAAGTTTTTTGCTATGACAACCATCTTTTGTTCATTGACGTCACTGGTGCCAAAAAAATTCTGCAAAAGTTTTCTTCACACAGACTTGCTACTTGAGAGTGAAAGGGCTCTTTCACTTATTTATTTTGCAATTTACTTTCATACTTTTAGCTTCTTTCTCGTTTCTATTTGGTTATAGAAGCTTTCATTTTCGTGCTTATCCTAATTGTGGGTTCAGTTTATGCATGGCGAAGAGCGTTGGAATGGTCGTAACTAAATATTTATAAAGTTGTTTTAGACATACAGAATTTAATTAGTGCTACCTTGTCTTATATGATGATTTTTGCTTTTTTTTTATAGTCGTTAGCCCACCCTCTATTCTTTTCATCCACTTTGGTTGGATTTGCATCCATGCATTTCTGCATTGAACTACTAGGAGATGGCTATTTACTATTTAAAATTGAACTCATACTCCTCCTTTTGCTTTTTTATTTCATTTCTATTCCCATTCTCTTTTGCAATGTGCACTAATTATGACTTCTAATAGGTAACATCTATATCTCCATTCATCTGCTTGATTTTGCTTTTTTCCTCCACCTTAATTCTTGTATGAGCCCAATCCAGTAAAAATGTGATGCAGGATGGAAATGCTAATGATATCTTATAATTTAAAACTAGTGGTATTAATTGGCAAATTAGTTAGATTACGCTCAAAATATTTTCTAATAAAAGAGTAGCTATAGGTTTTGGGATGAATCGAGTAGGAACGTTATCAGAAGCAACAATGTTTTATTTGATAAAAGCACTGTTTACAAGTCTAAGCAGAAAGCTAGCTATATACCAAAAAAGGCAAGAGGGATTGAGCTAGAGAATAGTTTAGAAGTAGCCTGAGGGAGGGATTTTGACTATTGATTCTGAAGATGAATATGGAGCAATAATAACTACTTTAGCACTCACTTTGAGAAGATTTAGTAGTTGAAGACCTTTTCACAGACATTCTCCATCTTTGTATTATCTGCTTTTGATTAATTCTGGAAAGCCTTGGTGTCATGAGGTAAAGCAGATAAAAGTTTTTGTTCAGTGGAAGTTGTCTATAGATAACTCACTAGTGAAAAACAGAACTTGGAAGTCGTCTCCAGTAGTAGAAGGTAAGAGAGCTCTAAAGAATAAATGGGAGTATAAGATCAAAGAAAAGGCAAATGGTTATGAGAGGTACAAGGCACTATTGATGATGAAAGGTGCAAGGCACTATTGATGATGAAAGGTATTCCTCAGAAATTATTCTAAATTAGTTTTATCTACGTTCACATTGACTACCATTATAGCTGTGTTGAGTACTATTGTTGCGAGAAACTTGTACCTGAAGCAGTTTATGATGAAAGCTGCATGTTTTCATGGTGATTTGGAGGACATCTACATAGTGTTGTTGAAGGTTTTTCTGATATTTGACAAAGAAAACTTAGCGTGCATGAGATCAAATATTGCTTGTGTAGTGAGAGTTATAAGTAGATTTATGACATGCTTATGCTTAGTGGATTGGAAAGATGTCAAATGGTTGCTCAGATATTTCAGAAACATTATTGAGATGGCATTATGCTATAAGAGAAATAAGATCATCCTGGAAAATTATGTAGATGTGGATTTTGGCAAAAATCTAGGTTACAAGAAGAGTACCTCAGAGTTAGCCTTTACTCTTAGAGAGTGCTATCAGTTGGATGTTCAGGCTTCAGAAATGAATTGTGTTATCAACCGCAGAGATTGAACAGATGGCTATCTCGGAGTTTGGGGTTATGTTGTGGTTCTGGAATTTTCTAAAGGAAGTAGGTAAGGAACATAATTAGCTGTATTATATTTAGTGACTGTCGGAGTACTATTTGTTTAGCTTGTAATCCAGTGTTTCATTTAAGGACAAAACACATGCAACTGAAGCATCATTATATCAATGGTTTGATTGATGATGGGACGCTGTCACTGGTGAAGATCCTTGGTACAAAGAACCCAACCAATATACTTACTAAGGTGGTCTCTACAGGAAATTAAGGCTATGCAGTGCCTCAGTTGGCCTCCATGCTGATTGATAAGAGGTGATGTCGCATTAGAGATGAAGATGAAAATTGCTGAAGAAGTTGGCCACACAAGGATGAGTAATAGTGACGTATGTCAACGATCAAGTTTTCTAGTGGGAGATTGATGGGAATGTGGAGTCTAAATCTTTTACAGCATGAAAATTGAAAACTATGAAATATATAATCTTATTTAGGAACATTTGGCATAATAGGCATTTGTTATAAGGTTTTTGCATCTATTATGAGGTTTCTGCTTTTGTTTTAACGTTTTTATGAGGTTTTCGCATTTGTTATGAGGTTTCCCAATAAACACCTTATGTATGTCCAATCTTAATTAATTTTGATTATGGTGGGCTATTTTAGGATTTTCGAGGGTGAGATTGTGATTTCTTTGTATTCTTTCTGGAGATTCTTTGAAAAATAGTAAAAATTCTCTGGTGCAGCCATATTTTTTCCCCGGATTTGGAGTTTTCCACATGAATTTGGTATTCTCTTGTTTCTTCTTCTTTCTTCTGATATTTGCATTAGATTTTCTGCATGGGTTGTGATTTCGTTTAGTTTTTTCTCTTCGTTGTTGTGAGAATTATTTTGGGCTTTGTGTTGCCAAGCAAGATCGTATTCCCAACATGAAGCACAAGCTTATAATCATAACTGCAAGTTGTACTCATCCGGTGGTTGTGATCTTTATGCTACAATATTTTCTGATAGGAACATGATCTTTTTTTTTTTAAAATAACCTGCCTTCAATGAGTATCGTCTTTTCTTTTTAGAAAATCCCTTTTTCATGGACATCCTAATATTGCTTTTATTTTTTTGCAGCTTTGCAGTTGGACCCGAATAATGATTATATTAAAGAAAACATTCGGGTATGATTATATTGGAAGCATTGGAGGAAGTTACTTTACTCCCTTTTGTTCCCTTGACAAAAATTATATACATATATGTTTCGGATACCACTATTTTACCTCCCTCTTTGTCCGGTATTAATATGTTTCCTGTTCATATTATAGGCATCTCAACAGAAACTAGAGAGTTCATCTGGTGCTGACCGGGTAATCTTGATCTCTCTGCCTTTTTAAGTCCCATCAATTTCCATTAGTATTCGTTTCAGTGTTTGAGCATGATGTGTCTGCTTATTAGTTTTCACTTTTGTTTGTTTCTCAGAAATTTTGTCATGGGCAAGATTCAACTGGAAATCAAAGGGGATCAACTACTATCGGCAACTCATTTGGGCCTCCCCCGTTTACCATTGATGGGTCTAACATGTCTCCTGAAATCATCAACTTAGTCAGGAACATGGTCTTCAGTGCTACTCAGGGACGCCATGGCCAAGATAGTTTGGATGGCCTCAATCAATCCCAGGTAAGAAGGTTTGAAATGAAAGCCAGAGTTTCTTCAATATCTCCTGCACATTTTTACCAATGAAACACTGATTTCTATGCTGTAAACTGATATTACACACGCATACACAGATATGCGTATGTACCTATGCATATATGTGTTGGCGAAGCTATATGAACACCTATTAATCCAAAAATCTAGGCCGATAGGTAAAGACCACCATCTATATATTAACATCACAACTTCTTGTTGAATTGCCAATGTAGAACGATTGCTCATTAATCACCCTTGATATGAGTCTATGTATGCTGATTTTCCACAATGGGCTATTTTAACCCATTAAGTGTACGCAAATCAGGAGTCTACTCAACCACCTAGAGTCACAATGGGAATCACCCACTTTGATCTTATTTAGTTCATGGCTCAAAAGAGTCCAACTGATATTTTATTAATATTTCAAATTTATTATAAATTTCAATGATTTTATTTCATACCCAACACAAATTTCAATATTAAAAATCAATTTTATTTCACATCTGATATAAATAACTCTTTTAGGCCTTTGACATTGAGGATGGCAAATGTGGTTTATGGAAGCTTGTAGCAAAATAAATGACTTTTTTGCTGTGTGCTTCTTTCTCATGTTTATGTCAGGATTGATTTCCTTTACATCTGCACAATTTGGTGTGAACTTTCTTATGTTACTCAGAGTACAAGGACTAATCAGGCACAGGAATCAGCCACTCAAGGAGCATCAGTTATCCCTGAAGCTCCCTTTCCTCCTTTTCCCTTCCCTAATAACATTACAGTTGCTTCTGATCTTCCCAACGTCTTCAATAGGCCCACAGCTGCTGCCCAGGGTCCTCAAGCTCACGCTGGAATGCCTGGCAACAATATGCAAGACAACAATGAGCCTAACATCAATGCGAGCCTGAACTTGGGTCAGACACCGGAGCAAATCATGGATGCTTTCAGGAATTTAGCGCAAACGTTTTCGACGCAGAATGAATCAGAGAGGCCATCTTAAAAGGTTCCATACCAGCTGCTGCAGTTTAATTTGTTGCATTTTTTTTTTTCTTTAGCTCAGATTTTACCTTCCCTTTCTCTATTTTCAGTTAAGCGTGAAAAGCTAATAAATGCTTGTTAGCTCCTGTTGTGAAAGATCATAGATAGTGTTTTTAGTCCCTTAGAACGTTCTACTCTTTTTATGGAAGATTGAGAGGAAATGCATAATAAATGACGAAGATTCTCGTAGTTTCCTAGTTCGAATTTCCAACTTCATATAGTTTTTTTTTTTTATATTATGAACTAAATATTAGTTAGCCTTGTTAGAGGCATGCATTACCAGTGAATCATCGTTGAAATTGCAAGTTTATATTGATGAACTTTGATATGTTACATCTTTTTTTATCAAGTTCATCAAACCCTGATTGTTTTAATAGAGCAAAATGAGATGAAGCCTTTGACCTTAGATGAGGTAACGAGTTACATATCTATATATAGAGAGAAAGAGATAAAATTTTGATATCATTTGCTCGGCAAAACATCTATAAAGATGTTAAGTTGTCTCGATATTTTAAGGCTATGATTTTAAATTCTGTAAAGAGCTGCTCGTTAACCAATGATTGTTTTGCTTGAATACATATGCGAAAAAAAAAATCTATAAGCTATATAATTGACTTCTAAAATTGGAAATCATTCATCATTTTTACTAAATTAATAAGCAAACTCTATTTTGAGAATCAGTGCTTCGTGTGAACTAGTATTGATTAGTTCTAGACCGGACATGGATTTCCACTTTATGAGAATTGATTCGATCCATTGTCGGAAAAGGCGTCAATCTGGTGTCGGGAGTCAGTAAATGGTGTGCCGACTTGGAATCGAACTAAATCGATTAATTCAGTTCAGTTTTAACTCGGTTTGGTTCGGATCGATTCTCGGTTCTATTGTTCGGATAAATTAGAATCGAACCAAACCGAATTAATTGTATCCATTAGGTGGGCCCTTTCCCAATCCGCCGGTCCACTATACAACTCTAATTGGATTCCTCCACTTAAAGAAAAATTATTAGGTGCGCCGCGCGCACCGTTCGGACGCCCAATTAGAGGGCGCCACGTGTGTCCGGACTCAGCTGTATGGCACACGTGGCGCCCTTTGACTGGATTCCGGACGGTGTGCTGTTCGAACCCAATAACTTCTCCTACTTAAAAGGCTATAAAAAGGCTTTCCTTAACTAATAGTTTATCTGAGATATCACATTACTCGGCGAGTACTTCGTACCTTCATCACTGCGGAGCAATTCTCTGAAGAACTAACAATAACTATGTTAATTAAATAATGCCAAAAAGCTTTACTAGTGTTTTCTTTCTATTTTTTTATTATATAAACGGATCTAATTAGTTAATATGCAATAAAAAAAAGGGCAGATCCAAACAATCTTGGCAAAATATTTTACCACAATATACTGATTAATTTAAGATTTTTTTTTCTTGATTTCAGTTCCTAAAATTCAAATTAAAAATTGCTGTCAAAATGCTTTTTTTTTTTTTTTGATAGTGGCAAAATGTAATTACCTTCACAAAAAGATTAACAAAATTTCTATATTTATATCAAGGTTGGTTAATTTTGCTACAATATCAGTACTTTCATATTATACTCTTAATTCTTTACAGTGCAATGGTCAAAGGGTTATATATAATTTTTGTAAATTTTTTTAACCGATTTTGTTGAGAGAGTCAATGCTTTTAACAATTTTTCACTAAACTATGGCTAAATTAACCTAATCTGCTATTAATATAGGTATAAATTAAAAAAAAAGAATTCTCAAGTTTGGAATTAAAAAAAAAAATCTCAAGTTCAAAATTATAGTGTGAAGAGACGAAATCATTATATATATATATATATATTTTTTGAAGTCTGAAATTAAAGTTTGGTGTCGTCCGTTTAGCTAGATTAATTTTGAAATTATACATAAATTTTAACATCAAATCATTGATATTTCAAATTTTATACAAATTTTAATATTAAAATCAACTTTATTCCATTAAAATTAATCCCACAAAAAAAATTTCTGATTATGATGCTTAGAATTAAGTCATTCTTAGACAATAAATTATAATAAAGGCTGTCAAGTTGATTAATCTCTATATTAATTACAAGTTATTAAAAATAGGAAAAATTACTGATAGATCTCTATAATATTTTACTTATAATTATATTTTATTCTATATCTTTTAAAATTATTCATTCAAGCTAGCCTATAAGAACTCAAGTGAAGAATTTCAAATAATATGAACTAAAATATAATTATAAATAAATTATAGATAAATTATAGAGATCTATCAGTAATTTTAAATAGAGAGTTTAATTTAAAAAGAAATATATTTAAGTATTAATTTTGGATGGACAATTCCTTCACAAACTAATTAAATAGAATTAACCAATAATAAGCTTCATCACTGATTTAATTAATTATCTAAAATTAAACAGAAAAAAAAAAATATATATATATATATATATATAATAAATTTGTATTAAAATTACGTGAAGAAGCGGCATCCTGCGCCTGGCAGTTCTGCTTCACCAGCTGAACGCTCGCTCAGAATGATCTGCCCAAAGAGCTTCAGCACACGGCGGCCGCCGTTGCTTCCTCCGTCCGATTGGGTTGAGACTTCAGATCTCGAAGCAGCAGCAGCAGAATCCTCATGAGCATCGTCGGCTCCGTTCAGAAAAATGGAGGAAGCCCGACGAACATCGCTGGGCTCATGATGAACATCGAACAGCGATAGACACGGCGATGATCTCCTCCTGATCTCGTCGGCGCCCCCAAACCCTGCTGTCTCCGGCGGGAAGAAGAACCCCAGGCTTCCTTCTCCTCCGACATGGTGAGGGAGAAGGCGAGGCCTCTTGCGGGCGTAGAATGCCGGAAGGGAAGACTCGAGGTCCACTTGCCAGGGGCTCGCAGCCTCATCGTCAGGCATGGCTTCTCCCCCTTGCTTATCCCAATTTACCTGCGTATATATATAACGAAAATCAGGGCCGTCCACGTGGAGAATCAGATTAAGTCCTTTCGGCAATTAGCTAAAATTTTCAAATAATACCATGGTCAAAAAGCTATATATTTCTATTGCATATAAATTTACTGTAACACGTCTTAATTTACTCGTTCTTAGTTATTTTACAATCGCTAGGGCTACTCTAGACTATTATTTAATTCCTTTATCTCATCAAAAAATTACTCACATCAATAATGTAATTGAATCAATGTCAATATGTAGTCACTCGAGGAATTACTCCTATCAATAATGCAATAGAAAAATCTCTAGAGGAATTATTCCCATTAGTAGTATAGTGAGAAAACCTCTATATAATCGTTGTATCACAACAATATCAATAGCCCAAATCAGGGATTCATGTACATAATTCTTTTTATTATTTTCAGCATATAGTGCTCGTTTCAATGTCAATATTCTAAAAACTATAATCTCATTTGACTAAGATATCTCAACATAATCATGTTATTTTCAATAACCAAATAGTATAACTAATATGCGCGCAATATAAATTTATAGCATGTTATGCAATTATTAAAACATGTAAAGTTTATAAACATAAGCACGTAACAATAATAGAAACAGATATTTAATTAACAAATCGATTACATGAGTTGGTTCTCTCTCATCTTATTTCTAAATTAACTTAATTTTTGAGGTTGAAGACTAATAATTTTTTTGTCTAGAGTTTTCAAAAGAACATTATTAACGATGTTTTAACGGATCAATGTATTAGCAACAATAGAATCGACAAAAGAAGCCATAACACATTTTTCCAAAAGGTTCTTTCTCCTCTAAATGTGAAATTTATTGTCAACAAGAATTACATGCTACAACAAAAACATATATCAGCGTTAGCATCAATGTCATGTCAACAGCTAACGTTGATAATTGACATCAATGATAGGTTTTTTATGGTAGTATTAACGACATTTTAACATCGATCAAAGAGTTAAATTCTCATATTATTTTTAGCCGTCCAATTATTTTTAGAGGCGAATAGACTCTAAACTGATGCTAATTATTATAATTACTAATGCTAATTATAAGCATTAGTTTAGCCTCAGGCGATATTACCAGCACCGCTTTTTTAGCAGTCAGCTAACAATAAACCGACGCTAAAAATATTAACGTCCGCCCAAAAATTAATAACATCGATCGGTTATTTTTGGCGACACTAATAACCCGTTTCATTGCAGTGACGGTAAGTGAATTGGATATTTGAACAATTAAAGATCCAAAATAGGGTACCCAAATTAACAAGGTACTTTAAAATTGTAAGCTTATCATGAGCCAATGATTTTCTCATGTTTGAAAAGTTTGCATAAATCCAATTACTGCAAATGTTGCTGCACAAATAGCTGGAAGCTTAAAACCTAAGATATCATAGTATCCTAAAGACATAATTCTATCCCCTGCCTCTAAGCTATAAATAGATCGGAGAAAAATAATAGCATGAGCTTCGAATTTCGAGTTGCATGGTCTAATGCCTTATTCTAGGCTATTCGATCGATGAAATTGGCCGCGTTTTTATCTATTCTTAATTAAGGACTCTTTACCTTTTAGTTTTAAAATTAACCAAATTAATCTTCTAGTTTAATTAAGATAAAATGCAAATAAGTCCTTCGGTATTAATAAAAATACTTAATAAAGAATATAGTCTTCAATTATTAGGTTATATTGGATATTATGTTCATCTAAAATATTGATATAGCTTTAAAATTAGCCAAACTAATCTACTATTATTCACTGAGTCCCTTTATTAATAATAATGGACCTATTAATTTACGCATTATCTCAAACTATTGGTATAAATTGGTTAATTTAGAAACTAGAGAGACCTAATTACTTACATATAGCCCCAAACTAGATCAGGAACCCAATTTTTCTTAACCCTGCTTTTATTTCTCCCACTGTGATTCTCTCTTTTTTTTCTCTCTCCCTCTCTCCCTCTTTACTACTTAGCAAACATGATGGCATAGTTTTCAATCCATGATATTAGGTTTCTATAAAAATACTGTGCTATTTGTGACTTCTCAGATGTTAGTTTTAGTTGGTAAAATCTCTTGTCAACACTCTCTTTTAGAGATAAATGATGAGGCATCCTGATGCCCAAGAGTGTGTGTGCAGGAAAAGGAGATCATAAAATAGGGATTGACGACAATAAGATGAGTTTAGGTCAAATTAAATCGCTTCATTGTCTATTTACCACTACTCATGTTCGCTCCATACTTGCAACTTCTGCCTCACCTCTCCCCAACTCATGCACCTTACTTATCTGTAAAGCATAACTCATCTCATCTCCTTTTCTACCATCCCGTACTTGCCTAAATCTTTCCCACACCAACTTTCTGGCCCTAATTACTCCATAAATAGTGGCTTACTATGGAACAAAATAAGTTATAATATTTCATGATATAAATATCAAGGTATTATCTGTTTTAGCTTTTAGAGACTGCATGACTTAAGTATTCTTTGGAAAGTTATTCGTCCTAATACTACTCTAGTCTAAACACACTTTACTAAATTACTATAGAGTTTTCTGTCATTAGCTTTATAATTTTTGTCCAATGGCATCTCTATTATATATTTTGGCATCACACTATTTAGTTATACAGTTCAGTAACTCTCATCTCTTTATAATGTGAGTTGATTCATTCAGTCTGGGTGATTCTAATTCAATCATATAGGCATTACCCTAACAATCACTCCCTGCTTTCTTCCGTCGCAAATTGTTACGTGAGAAGATAATAAATACCTATTCAAATCTTTTTAGTAATAGAATTTTGAATATAAATTAAAATGCACACAAACCCTATTAGAACATGCATACCTTCAGGAGTCGCCAGATCGACCGAGGCCACCGGCCATTCTCCGGTACCACGGCGGCGGAAACCGTCCCGTGGAACAACTTCTTCTTCATCCCAGCGGCCTCGTCTTCGACCACCGCCATCTTCACCCTCAAGCCGGCTCCCCAAGGCACCTCCATGGCCGCCTCCACGCGCTCCTTCTCTACCATGAACTCCGGCAGCCCACCGTTCGGGCAGTACAACACCTCGAACGGCCGGCCCATGTTCGCCGCCCTAACAGCCTCCACCACAGATTGCGACGAGACTCTCCCCATGGTAGTTCTCCGGGCGCGGCGGATGCCGACGAAGAGCTCCCCGGCGGCGCTGCGGATGAAGACCAGGGTGTCGCCGGAGACGAGCTTCTTGCAGTCGGAGAATGTTCTCCAGCCGGTGGTGATAAGGTGGCGGCGCGGGTTTCCCCTGTAGATAAGCCGAAACTTCCACGACCGGCCGCCGACATCCGTCATCGAAACGTCCTGCGCCGGCGGCATCTTGGTGTAATCCAATGATGGAAACACCGATCTGACGCCGGCGATCGGGACGGTTAGCGCGCCGCCGCTGTTGGCGTCGCTTTTCGTTAGGGTTTTGGAGAAAGAAACGACGCGGGGTAATTTTGCCGGAGAAGGGGGACGGCGAAGGGAGCTGCCGGCGGGATGGAAGCGGTGGTGGTCGAGAGAGATCTTGGCGTAGATCTCGTCGCTGGTGGGGTGGGCGAGGAGGCAGAATTCGGTGATTTGGCAGAGGAAAAAGGGCTGCAGGCTTCGAAAGGAGGAGAAGTCCGGCGGAGAGGCGGCGTGTTCGGCGTGGCCTTCCGGGAAGTAGTAGAACTGGCCGCCGACCGCCGGCAGGAGATTTGGTCTGCCGGCACAGGCGATCCACACGTCTACATCCAGAGGCCGGAGGATCTGCAACAGCGCCATGAGCGCAGGGTTTTAGGGTTTTGGAGGGAAGTTGAGCTTCTTGATCTTCAAAGAGGCAAAAGATAATTCTCGTTCTGCGATCAGACGTAATTACGCGAATACCCTCTACATTGTCGGGGATCGCACGTTTTGCGATGATAGAACCGAGGCTAAATGCGTAATTTATGCTAACAGGCAGATTAAAGCTTAAATATGATTTTAAAAGGAATAATTATTAAAATTAAGAAAGATTAGTATGTCAAACAAACATCCGATAATGACAATAAGGCAACTACATGACGAACGAAAAAGGGAATATGTTTGTTATATATAGATAATTCATAATTTAATTATATATATTATTTATGGTAAATATACTTTAATTTTATTATGTGTCTTGTTATATAGGATAAATTGCATTGATGACCCTAGTTGAAGAGTGATGCAAAAAAGTCTCGACTTTCTAAAAATATTGTCAATTTAAGCTCTTGATATCATAAAAGTGTCACAATTACAACATGTTATTAATTTTTTAATATTATATTATAAAATTATTTTCAATCATTAATTTTTAAATTTTTCATAATAAAATATCAAAATATAATTTTTTATTTTTATTTTTATTTTTAAATTTTCATATCAAAAAAATAAAAAATAAGAAAAATTTAAATTTTTGTTAGCTTTTTATTAATTGTAAGGATAAAATATTATAATAGACTTTTAAAATATGTAAATATTCTAAACTAGGTAAAAAAAAATTAAATGTCACATTTTTAATTAAAATAGGCCAATAAAAAAAGACAAGATTCTTAAAAAGTAGCCAAAATTATAGCCAATTTTACAATCTCAAAACTCAAGTTAAGATTTTTTGAAAATAAAGACTAATTTACAACACCCTCCAGACCATAAGAATCTAAATATAATTTACCCTTATATATATAATTATCTTTAATATTATTTTTGTTTTGTGCATATCAATCACTTATATATACATAT
>JAEMOT010003281.1:50023-138875 GCA_019297695.1 Apostasia ramifera | reverse complement strand
TCGGCTCAATGTTTGGCCGGTTCAATCCCGGTTCAGCAGAGAAAGGAAAAAATAAAAAAAAAACAAAAAAATCTCTCTCTCTCTGTTACAAACAGTTGGTCGAACAGTTTGTAAAGCCTGTGCGTTTGGCATCTTTGATGCTAGAGCTTGATATGTAAAGTTTTTTTGCTTTGGCCTTGTTTGGTAACCATCCAAAAAAAGGCATATTAATATTTTATTTATATTTTAAATTTATCACAAATTTTAACAATTTTATTTCACATCCAACACAAATTCCAACCTTAAAAATCAACTTTATTTCACATCCAACACAAATTCCAACCTTAAAATTAATTTTATTTCATATCCTACACACCTCCCAATATTAAAATAAATTTCTTTCCCATCAACTCTATAAAATTTTATAAAATAAAATATTTTCTCTTTCCTTACCCAAATTTATCCTCCAACCAAACAAACCCAAGGATGCTCTGCTAATCTTCTTGTCGTTGTTATTTGTGCGGTATGTTATCATCATATGCATAATGTGTTTTTTTTTGTTAGATACAAAATGTTTCAAATAGACACGTGATTTTTTTTCCATTTACATACATGTTTATCCTGTTTATATGAAAATATGATCACTATCTTCTGATTTTGAGGTTTATATGAATTGTTGATTTTAGTTGATTGATATGGTCACATGCTTACTTATGTATCATTCATTAAGTATATTTGTCTCACTCACCTAAAATAATAGAATTAAGATTTAGAAATGAGGATTTGGCACACAAAAATTAAGTTAATATTAAATGTTGATCTTGTTATATAGATCACATAGTAATATACATATACAATAATGATGTACCAAACAAATACTACTTCCACTGCGTTAGCATCTATAAGAATTGCTGCAATGTAAAAAACCTTGTGATGCAAATGGTAATAGCTCTTGAGGTGAAAATTTTCATATTTGTTTGCAAAATATATGAGCATGCCACGCATATTTAGCCTTAAATTGCACAGTATGGCTCTATCAATACACCATGCAGTGTATAGCTATTGAAATGAGTGTATATTTTTTAGATGGCAATGTCATCAAGTCATCCTTTTCTTTCTTCACTTGATTGTAAATTTTCCTTGAAATTCTGATTGTAAATTTTCCGACTATGTTGTGGTGCTCAGGAACATTTTACAAAATGCTTTGTTATGTACTATGTTGGTTCAAGGTTAGGAGAATATTTTGTTTAACCGTGTAATTGGTTCAAGATTAGAAGAATATTTTGTTTAACTGTGTAATTAGGAGATTGCTAGTGCTTAATTTTGCTTCCACAACTATTTTTTCAAAAGTCACATTTCCTTGCCATGTCATGTTGTTCTATAAAAGGTGGCGTTTGACTTGGATTATTGTTATTTAAGCAATTTATAACATTGTTGTATGTAACTCATATGACATCAGGTTATGTTCCTTGCCCAACATTTAAAGAGCTAGGATGATTGTCGCACTTCATATGTGACAATGGTTCCCACATGATTTTAACTTTTGTAAAGCAAAGTATCCTGACAGATTTTCTTTTCCTCTTTTAACTATTGACGTTTGGAGTCACAATACAAGTGATTTTGGATTAGGATTGGACAAAACTGGGTGTATTAGCATGAAATAGCATGCTTACATCAACTTAAGTGTTTTCCTGTTCTCTTTTTTGTAAATGAATAATGTACAAGAACTATATATTAGTTATCTATATTAATATTAGTGTAATAGTATTTATGCAAATGTGCTTTATTGTATTTGTTTATACACATTTTTCTTTAAACAGTTTGTTATGTAAATACACTTTTAACTATTTATTTATATTTGTTATAAAATTAACATTTATATATTTATATGTGTGTCTAGATTTTATTTATTTATTTTATCTAAATGCTGAAGTTAAAAAGGAAAACTGAGTTCCGTTAATAATTTTCTTGACATGTTGATGTGCCCTTTCTCTGAGGTTTCTGCAGTTGTCTCATATGACAAGTGGGGTTACGGCTCCGGCACTAACTATGGGTTGCTCACAAAAGACAATGACAAGGGATGTGATGCATTATTGTGTCTACAGGATGCAACATTTCATTTTCTTTAACAAATGCATTTGTCATATCGATCCTTCTTGGTCGCTGATCTTGACCTAGGATTTGGAATTTGGCCCCTTCAACATATCTTGATGGTCTTAGTATGCTTTTCGGTGTGGAATGGCCTTTTGAATTGTTATTGCTCTAATTTGTAGCATAAATGACAATACTCCACGTCAAATTGCTAAATGTAATTTCCCAATTTAACTTCGCATGGTGGTTTCATATTTTTAAAAATAGCTAATGATTTGTAATTAAGTACTTCTCATAGCATTTAGTTAACACAACAACTGCAAAGCCTTAGTAACCTATTGGGATTGAATACATGGTTTTCTACACTCTGTTTAGCTATATGTAAAGCAATATTTATATGAGCACAAGTGATTTAATGCCACTTTGTATGACTATGACAAGTCTTTTCAATACAACTTGGATTCCCTCACATAAGTATTGCCTTTGTTTGAATTTTTTATATTTATTTTACATTTAACACAAATTTCAATTACCTTCTACGCAAATCTTAATATTTAAAGTCTACTTTATTTCACATCTTAAATAACTTTTAACATTAAAACAAATTTGTTTCGCAGTATACTCATATACCAACATATTTTTATTATTCTACCCAGAGAACAACCTCCACCAAATGAGGCCATAGGGTCTTTATGGATTAATGATGGACATGACTTAACCATCTTAAAAAGTCCTTTTCCTCATTTTCTCATTAATGGCCGTCAAGCCTTTTTCTCTATAATATAACCATTTCTACTACGATCTATTATAATGTGATCATTTATCCATCTCAACAATAACATTTTAGCTGTATCAACTTTTTGGATATTCTTTCCTTAAACTGCCCAACATTTACTCTGATATAGCATAGTTGATCAAATTGCAATTTTATTAAATTTTTATCTTTCTATCACACATCTGCTCAAATAATAGATTTATAAACTAAGAAGCACGGACACTTCTAAGAAGTAGCCGTGGCGGTGTCGGACACGTATCGGACACGGACACGCCGCGGACACGGCGGGACACGTGTCGGACANTGCATTTCCTTCTTCTCCTTCCTTCTTCTTCTTCTCCTTGTTCTTCTCTGGTTTTCTTCTTCTACCTCTTCTTCTTCCCTCTGCCTCTTCTTCTTCCGTCTTCTTCTTCTTCTGCCTCTTCTTCTTCCTTCGTCTTCTTTCGTCTTCTTCTGCCTCTTCTTCTTCCGTCTTCTTTCTTCTTCTGCCTCTTCTTCTTCCTTCGTCTTCTTCTCCCGTCTTCATCTTCTTCTTTCGCCTTCTTCTTCTGCCTCTTCTTCTTCTTCTTCTTCTTCTTCTTCCGTCTTCTGCCCTTCTTCTGCTTCCGTCTACTTCTTCTTTCGTCTTCTTCTTCTTCTTCCGTCTTCTTCTTCCGACTTCTTCTTCCGTCTTCTTCTTCTGCCTCTTCTTTTTCTTCTGCTTCCGTCTTCTTCTTCTTTTTATTAAAATTCTAGAAAATAAATAATTTTATTTATTTTACGTGTCCTAGAAGTGTCGTGTCTTAGTTTTTTAAAAATTAACGTATCCCCGTGTCCGTGTCGTGTCGTGTCTCGTGTCCGTGTCGTGTCTGTGCTTCTTAGTTTATAAAGTTCACTCTATTTTAATCATCTCGCCTTGATTATGTGAGTAATATTCTCCTTCATATTACCAGTATTGTGGATATTTCCCAAAGTATTTGAAATACTTGAATGATTGAACAATTGTCCCATCTAGTCTTAGATTATTGTTATTTCTTTTGTCAAGGTCATCGGCTCTACGATACTTGTAATATGTCTTCTTCTTAATTTGAATTCCTTTGCTTTTAAGGTGCTTGTTCAAGAATTTGACTTTTGATTAACTTCTAAAAGGCCCTATATTTTTTCTCAAAAAAATGCAAAATGGAATCTTACTTGAAGTTGCTAAATCAATTTATCTATCACCAAAGAGAAGAGAATAGAATAGGAGTCAAAGTAGAATTTTGGTATTAGTCAATAATTTTTTGATTTATTTTTTAATTCCCAACAACTGATCTTCCTCAGTATTCTATCATATGCCTTGTTAAAATGAATAAGTATGCTATGAAGATCCATTTTGACATCACTATATTTTTAGTAGAAAGATCATCATCATTATGATCTTCCAAGTATTCTTGTATTTCTTTTGATTAATCTATGTTTAATAGAATTATTCTATAGCTTCACAGTATGAAGTTTCTCTCTATGATTACTACACATTTCTGTATCCCCTTTATTCTTGAAATTTAGACAAGAGTACTTTTTCCCACTCATCAAATGTTATCTTATCGTTAAATATCTTATTTAAGAGTCTCGTGAGTCACTTGGCAACAAGTCATTTATGCTCACACTTTGATAAGGATTCTATAGTTCCACAATTTTTACAAGACTTCATCTTCCCTAAAGCATGTTTTGCTTTGAAAATTTGAATCTCACATATAATTGACATTTCCTTTCATTTTAAGATCTCTAAAGGTATTACTTTGTTCTTCATTGAAAAACTTATCAAAATATGTTGATCTCTCTTGAATATCCTCATCTTTTGCCAAAATATTATTTGCTGCTTCTTTAATATATTTCACGTGATTCATATCTTAATTTCTCGTCTTTTAAAATCAAGAAAATATATGTATCTTTCGTTCTTTTTAGTTCTCAACTCTTTGTTTAAATTTTGTGGAAATTAGCTCTTGCTTCCTTGATAGTCTTTTAGCCTCATGATCTCTTTTTTACAGTTTTTGTTTTATTGTATTGATATAATTGGTAACTTCTTATATCATGCTCTTTTTTCCTTTATTTTACTTGAGTCTCTTTATTTCACCATTGACTCTTTTTTCTCATATGGTCCATCATCTTGTGATTATTCAGGGAAATCTCTTTTAAATATTTTAATGTTATTAGCCATATAAGCAAGCATGATACCTGCTCTAGTGTCAAATTTCCACTTATCCTCATCAAGTAATTATGCTGTAATGTAAATTTGTTTTTGTTCTTTTTGTTTCCACCTTTGAGGCTTCAAACACTGAAATGTTCTACCACTTTTCCATATTTGAATTTTAACATTTTGTATTTCTAGTATGTTTTAAATATTAGGGATTCTCCTTGGATACCTTTTTAGCCTTCAATAAGTTCTATCTGGCTCTTTTCGTCAGAAAGTAGTTTGTCTAGATATTATTATTACTGCTTCATTTTTCTTCTTCTCTCAACTTATATCATAGCCTATATTTTAAAATTTCAAATTTCTTCATCTTTCTCACCATTGTATCTCAATTCTTGAAGACTAGTCGTATTAATTCTCCTCCTATAAATAGTACCTTTGAACTCTTTAATCTTCTTTGTTGAAGAGCTAATATTCACTAACAAATCTTGTTTTACTATCGATTCGTTTGACCCTTCAAAATCACCATATAATTTTTTTAAATATTTAGTTTTACTTCTTTTTTGGTTTGAGTCTTCTCCTCACCTATCGTGACCAGCCGAACAATTTCTTCTTCAAGATTGGAGATTGTCTACTGCATATTCTTGTTCTTCGTTCTTTTGAGACTTCAGATCCTATAAGAGTTGTTGAACACGTTCCTTCAGGAGTGTGTCATTCCATTCTCAAACTTTGAGTTCTTTTGTTGAAATCTCTCGTAAGTCTGCTAAGTTTATGAATTACGTCATTAGGATTATTGGTATCTGAGTCTATGGGGATAGAGTTGATAGGAATAGTTAGAAGCGACTGAGCTGGTCAAATGTTCTCCTTGGGCTTGCTCGATAGGATGAGCAAGTGGAATGTTTGGTCAGGAAGCTTTAGGCAATGTTTCATTGATAGGACATACACGTGGAGGAGGTGATGGTAAAACTTCAATAATGCTAGTTTGAATGATCTCTTTCTTTGTCGTGGTTTCCTTGTTTGTTTCAATATAGATTTTCTTAAGTACCTTCTGAATATTGGCTTCAACCTTCAAATTTAAGCCGTACTAAGCTGAGGTTGTTGAACTCTCTTAGCTCATGGTGGCGGAATTCCGGCTTGTGTGCTCCACCCTCCATTTTTTTTTGCCATGATGGGTGGTTTGCTTGGAAGCTTCAGTCGAAGATTTTGACATCCCTAATGAAGATTTGTTCGACCAAGCTAGTGGCTTGGTCGCCACTTTGTAGTTAAGGGTCATGGCCAACCTCTTGATCAAAATTTAATGTTTGCCATTGTCAGCGGGCTGAGCTTCATCATCGGTTATAATTAAGCACTTCCTTCGCCAAAGTCTTCAGCCATAAATCAAGAGGATTGATTGTACATGAAGATAATGAGATGGTTCAAACTTAAAGATGAAGACACAATGACTTGTGGTACATCAAGGTGTATTCACAACGATGACTGTCATTCCACGTGATGTTTAAAAGCAGGCCTTTTGTTGTCTTGATGTTAGATCTCGAATTTGGGCCATACATGTGTTATTTTGGATTTTTTCGAGGGCTTGTTAAATGTAGCTTGGCTCAGAATTAAAGGGTGCTTGCTAAACAAATGTTAAAGTCGCTGAACTATTTATGCGCCCCATTTACGAATAGCATGCGACTTTTTACCTCTCTTGGGAATTAGTGGTTGATGATTAACCATCGATTACTTCTTTGACCACCTAGAGAAGGGTAAAAGCTGTTGTTAATTAGATGCTATAATTACATTTTTACCTCCTGAATTCACTTATAAATGTTGGTTTAATTTGACAATAAGGGAATCTCTTAGTTTTCCCTCGAGTCTTCTTTGAAGTATATATCTAGAAAAATGTAACCTTCTCCACTTCATTGGATCCATAGCTTTATCCTCTTCGGTGACGTGTATTTGCTGTCAAAATATTCTTTTGATAACTATGGAGGAAAGACACTCTTTTTCTTATTATATTCTACAACATATTTTGTACTTCATTTCCTTTACAAAAGTAGTGTTTTCAGGTCGCCAAGAGCGATAGTATGATTTTTCTCTACTTAATAGATTTTCCATATAAAACTTCTATGGTATTTATTTTTTTCCTTTTATCTTTTGTCATTTGTCAAGAAAGAAATACTTATATTGAAGATGTAACAATTGGTAATCAAATTGTCAAGAAGAGTGAGCGCTTTAGATACCTTAGATCAATCATACAAAATAATGGTGAAATAGATAATGATGTTATTAGCAGGATTTAAGCAGAATGGGTAAAATGGAGAAATGCTTCTGGTGTATTGTGTGATAGAAAAATTTCATCCAGAATCAAGGGTAAATTTTATTAAACTGTAGTAAAATCAGCGATGATATATGGTGCTGCATGCTGGCCTGCAAAAAGAAAACATACAAATAAAATAAATATTGCAGAAATAAGGATGCTAAGGTGGATGTGTGGATATATACGAAAGGATAGAATGAGAAATGAGTATATCCGAAAGAAAGTTGATGTTGCACAAATTGAGGATAAACTTAGAGAAAGTCGGCTTAGATGGTTTGGACATCTAAATCGTAGGCCGATTGAAGCTCCAGTTAGAAAAATTGAGTTATTAGATTTTGCCCATGTACAAAGAGGAAGAGGGAGATCAAAGAAGACATGGCAAGAAACTACTTAGACTTAGATAAGAATTTGTTAACTGATAGAGCACAATGAAAACAAAGAATTCATATAGCCGACCCCACCTAGTGGGATTAAGGCTTGGTGGTGGTGGTTGTTGTTGTTGTTGTTGTTATCTTTTGTCATTTCTCGAATTTTCTCATTTTTTGTGATTTGTTGGCTAATTTGTTCGTCAACAATATGCTATGCATACATAAAAAAAAATCTTTATTTCATGTCTTACACTATTTTCAAGTTTGAAATCATTTTATTTATTTCACATCATAGATACTAATCCATTCTTAGTCCCAAACTTAAAAAACAACCTGTAACCATATGAGGGCTTAGAGTGGTTTCTTTACCACACTTGTTCGTTAAAGTGCAAGAGCGCTTATTTGTTTAATGTCATTTTTTGATGCCAATGTGGCGCATCACTTAGTGGACACTATTACCTTTGCTTATTTAACACTCCAATTAGGCTTTGATATAGTGTGTTGCAAGTGGTAAATGCCTCAATGGTTATTCATAGGAGATTTGCGCCGGTTGTCAACTTGCCACAGCTCTCTTCCTTTTTGGTTTTCCAAGTAGTTTTTCAAAAGTAAAAAAAAAAACTTCGGCATAGTCAGATTGACTCCCTAATCCCAAGATTAAAAACTGAATTGATGATGATGGTTAATAAAGTTTATACTAAAAAATTTTATGATTCATAAAGCATCACATCTGTATACTATAAATCAACCTGTCAATAATTATCATTATAACTGTTGAAACCATTATTTCTAAAATGATTTTTTCTTTCTATTTCAGTACCGCTGAGAAGATGGAGATCAGAGGCAGGGAACTGAGGAAATAGATGCATAGTTGTTTATCCCTCGCCCCTTTTATTGCAGTA
Source organism: Apostasia ramifera (assembly GCA_019297695.1). Lineage (NCBI taxonomy): Eukaryota > Viridiplantae > Streptophyta > Magnoliopsida > Asparagales > Orchidaceae > Apostasia > Apostasia ramifera. The sequence continues at coordinate 130,315 of JAEMOT010003281.1, read as the reverse complement.
AGCCATGCTTGACGGAGTTCTGTGTTTTGCATTTATGCTAGCGTTATGTTCTGCAGAATAAACTAATATACCTGTTTGCTTCACGCTTTGAGCTTACCGTCCTAGTTTTTGTAAACTTTACAGTTTAGTAATTCTGCAATCTGTCATTATGTAGTTACATACTTCGTGCAATTTGCGCTTTATTTAAAAATCCCAAACTTACGTCTTTGAAATTGGATTTTATGAGCTTGCGTGGATATTTGATTGCTTTGTTGTTCTAGATTGTAGTTTGAACCCGGTTGAAATATTGAGAGCGGTACATTTGAAGTGTTACTTTTTTTGCATGCTTGATTGAGATGATTTGAAGGGAGCTATGGATGTGAGATTTTTTAGCCTTTTTTCTTCGTTCCCTTGTTGTAGGTTACATTAAAAACTTGTTGCCAGTTGCATCCATCACTTCACTTCCCACCCCCCAATTAAAATAGGGGTCCGGAGCATAATTTTTACATAACTTTGTAATCAGTAATTATGCAATAACGAATTTGATGATTGGGTTGTTCATTTTAACGACGAATTTGGTGAGTAAGCTTTCCCTGGGCGCTTTCAAGTGCCGCCTTCTTAAGAAAGTTTTGGACTGCCAATAAAATTCGACTTTCAGTCTGGTTGAGAAACAATGAATTACTTTCTAGTGTACAGGGGGTGATCTTTTCTTTCTCAAATAGTAGTAGGGTGGGGGTGAGCAAGAGAAAGCTTTGTATGGAGAGATTTGTTATCCCAATGGTCTATCTGGGTAGAGAGATGTATGGGCTAATACCAAAAAGAAAATATGGAGGCGGGGGCTCTCCAAGTAATATTTGTGTAGTATTTGTTCTATTATCTTATATGTGAGTGTTTAATAAACAATAAAGTAGGCAATATTTATGATATTATTGTGCTTGAGTTAGACAATTGACAACCAGTACAATTTATCGAACAAATGTGATCTGAATTCTTTAAAAAATTACGCTAAAGTTAGGGTATTCTTTTGAAGCCATGTGCTATATTGAATACAGTAAAAAGTGTGCAAGGACTGCTGCATTGACGCTTAGTGTAGTGATAAATGAGCAAGGGTTCATGGGAGGATTAATATTTTATGTCTTTAAAAAACAAAAATGGTAGGGGAGAAAGTCAAATAAATTGATATCTTTGCTTCAAACAGTGGTACTCTAGTAAGAATAGAATTAGGAATGAAATGAGTATAATTCTCGACAAGATTTTGATAGATAATATAGTGGAAGTCAATAGGAATGAAAATCGAATTATAGCTTTAAAAATTATTATTAATTTGATGATTATTAATATTGTTAGTGTGTATTCCACTTAAGTAGGTTTGAATGTGAGTATAAAGAAAAAAATTTGGAATAATTTAGAAAAGTTGGTGTAAGAGATATTTTAGGAGGATGAATATTTATTGGTAGAGATTTACTCGAACATGTTGGAAGCGTTGTTGAGAAATTTAATTGCATTCACTGTGGGCATGATTTTGCGGAGACTAATAAAGAGAATAAAATTATTTTAGAATTTTTTTAGTTTATGATTTTTTTATTGTTAATATTTTATTTAAAAAAATGGATGAGCACATTTTTACTTATGAGAATGGGTCTTTAAGAATGCAGATTAATTTTTTTTTTTTTAAGAAAATAAGATCGCTTGAACTGTAAAGATTATGAGGTCATTTCAAATTAATATTTAACTACCAAAAATTGATTAATGGTCTTAGATTTTAAGGTAAAATACTAAAAAAGGAATAGTAAGTCGAAATAGTGCCCTCAAATTTGATAGAATTTAAAGAATGTGAATAGTAATATCTTTGAAAAGAGGGTGTTAGAACTTGAGAAGTTGCATAATCTTATATGGTTGAGAGTTGTTGATTATATTTGTAAGATTGCAAAAGCTTCAAATAATAAAAATGTTTGATGGTAAAAAGATGTGTAAGAAAAGATTAAAAGAAAAAAAGTTTGTTACAAAAATTGGTATAAATGTAAGAGCAAAAAAATTTAAAATATAAAATTATTTAACGAGAATCTAAATAGCCAGTCTATAATGCAAAAAATGTTGTTTTTGATTATCTTTATAGGAAATTAAATAAGAACAATACAAATCAAAGAAAATCAAGATGATAAAATCCTAGCATTTAACAGTGCTGTAATCTCATATTCTGTTATAAAGCATGCTTTGATTGATCATTCAGTCGATCAGAAATTTTGATTAATCAAAAGCAGATGATATTTTTGTTTAATCGATCAACTCTAACTATGTGGCTTCAGAGGAGATTTTGGTCAATCATTTGATCAGTCGTGCCGATTCTAATCGATCACTTGATTGATCAGATTCTGCGAAAGCTAGAACTGAAATTTTAGCTGACTTTCAAAAATTATAATAATTTTAAATTAATTTCAAAAATTATGAAATTTAGCAGTCAGATCTAAAATGATAGTCTATTTATGCAGAAAAAATTCAAGTTAATCCAATGCAAAATGACTATTTTTCCCCTTTAGGTTGATTGGTCTTTAATTTTTCAATTCTAATTAATTCAATCTTATGGACCAAAATTGAAGTAATAACAAATCTGAGAATACAACATATTCAAATATATTTATTTGCTCAAAATGCATATGTTCAAGTGGAGATTAACTAGAGATAATAAACAATTATGAAAATTGCTTTTAGTCTCTGTAAATCAAATAATAGGCATGCTATGCATGCAAATACTTTGAAAGCTATTATACCAATTATATTATAATAGATAAAATAATTATGTTAAAATCAAATTTGCATCAAATTAATAAGTAGAATTAAAGTTGAGGCCCTCAAAAACTAAAAATTTTGCTTTTGAAATTAAATTGGTTTAAAATTATATAAACACCTCACAAATTATTCAAACATAAGTAAATCAAGTTTTAAGCAAAATCTTGCTTATATGGTTTGATGAGATAATTACACACATAAAATACAATGGAGTAATCATAAGATGAAGTGATTAATATTTCTTACTAATGTAAATGAAATTCACATAACATAAATTGACTAACATGCAACCTAAGCTAATAAGATTATGATTGAAATATAAAAACTACCATATATAGTCTATTCTCACAATCAAAATGAATTGAGTTAGAACATATATATACTAATTTTGGAGGTATCACCAGCTATATGATTTGAGAAATAACTAGCTGGCACTTCGTTCTCTGAGCCGATTATCTACAAGGAGGAATGGAGGATTTTGGCATCTAAAAGGCTTTGGAACCATTTGGATTAGTTAAGGATGGCACTCAAGCTTAAATAGTTCTCTTCTTAGATGAATCTAAGGATATTAAAGAATTAAAGTATAACGTAATGCATATTTTAGGTATTTTTCTTCTAAAAAGTGAAGTGTAATTCTTCTCCATGTGATATAGATCATACCCTAAACTTGCTTTATTGTAGATTGCTCTTTATTTTCCAAGCTATTATATTTATATACTTAAAGCCTTGGGTAATTTTTTTTTAAATTCATATTAAATTCATCAATGGAGAACTTAAGATCTAGGATCTATTCCTCTAGTTTTTTAAGTTTTGATTCTTACTCACAAATTTCACTCTAAGCTCTTCAACTTGTCAAGAGTCTTCACTAGTGTTAGAAATGAAAAATGAAGTGCAAGTAGTGGATATATGAGTGCTATTTTCTAATCTACATGAAACAAGTTCTTTTTAAAGATTTCTTGTTCTAGTTTTAGTAATTTTAAGCTCATTTATTAATTCTTCACTTAAAACAAGTAAATCATTATTAGAAAATTCACTTTATTTTCTTCATTGGTCACCTCTTCATTTTGGATTGTTAATGCGAGGTAGGTGACATATCTCATTTGGTCATCATCGCAAGAGGATGAAAAGGAGGAATCATCCCATGTAGCCTTCACATTCTTTTTCTTTTTCTTTTTATCTTCTAAACTCTTGATCAACTTTGGGCATTTGTCTTTAATATGCTCTACATTATTACATTCGAGACAAGTAATAGAAGTTTTGTAATTCAACTTTCTCCTAGATGGTTGGGTGGCTTTTCTAAAATTCTCTCTACTAATTTTTTCCCACGATTCATCTTTTTAATCATAAGGGATACAATACTATTCCAATATCACTTTCATCATCACCACTTTCGTCTCCTTCAGATAATTCACTTTGGGCAACTAGAGCTATGTCTTCTTAAGTTTATTCTCATCTCCAAATTTACTCCAAATGCTCAAATAACTCATCTAAATTATAGGAGTTTAAATTTTGTGACATCTCTATAGCATCAATTTTTTCAAACCATAATTGATTTCTAGACAAGGCTTCTAGCACTTTAGTGATAATTTTTCTATTTTCTAATTTGTCACATAACTCATAATATATTTCATTAAATCTACTATGCATTTGTGTTGCTTTTTCACTTTCATTCATCTTGAAATTATTAAATTGATTTCTAAATGGCTCCTTCGTAGCTGTCTTCACTTCGGATAAGCCTTCATGCAATTCAACTAATTTATCTCGTATTTTCTTGGTCGAATTTTATGGCCCTAATTTATTTATTTCTTCTATCAGCAAGGCACATAAAAGAGTGATCCTTTACCATATTTTACAAGGCTAAGTAGATCAAGCAATTATGTTTAATATTGAATCAACACAATGGCAAGTTTAAAATTTATTTACTCAGAACTTTGATATGTATATTATATTATATACTTATGCTATATAAAAATTTTGATACAAATGATATAACATATGTAATATATTCGAATATCTTAAACACGACATAACATGCACAATATAATTTATGTAAGTTTTGAAGGTTTCGCTCGAGTTGACTGGATGTAAATTGTAATCAATTGAATCAAAGTTCATTTAATTTTTTTTTTTAAAAAAAATCAAGTTTTGAGTTCTTGTTCAAAGTGACCCTAAACATAAAGCTAAATAAGAGTTGTCCTATATTCCTACATTCTGTTAGGCCTGTAAATGGGTCGGATCTTGATCTGATCCGATCTGTGATTCGAACCAATTATCTTATGAAATAGAATAAATTTTTGATCCCCACGATTATTCCGAAAAACTGACCCGCTCCATTTAAGTATTGCTGGGTCGGATCCGAGTCGATGCTGATCCGATCCGAAAAAAATCCGACCCGAAATTTATAAGTATGAAATTATTTTACGTATTTATATATTTATTATTTAATTGTATATGTTAATTATTGTTTTATTTTATAAAGGTTTTGAAATGTGACTGAGGTTTATAATTATTAAAGAGGCTATTACAAGTTATTTTAAGCGCAGTAATCAGGAAGTGCTCGCATTGTGAAATGAGATAAATAACTATAAATATTTTTTACTGTTGAGATAAAATATTTAGTGCTAGCTTTAACATAACTACGTTTTATTTTTTGTATAATATTTTCATTCAACTATTGGTTTTATGTTTTGTAATATTGTAATATAATGCTGATGTTAGTGATATGATCTTTAGATGTTTATATATTATCCCTATATTTTCTATTATATTGTAAATTTTAGTGATCAAAATTTTATTTAAAAATATAAGAATATATATATAACTAATAGTTGTAGTCATTGAAAAAATAGTGTTAAATTATGTAAAAAAAGTTCCGGGTCGACTTGAAGTCCGATCCGAAAATCCGAACCGTGGTAGGTCATGGAACGGATCTGGGTTGACCTCGATCCGATCCGGTTTTTAATCCAATCCGAATATATTGGAATCGGATCCGGGTCGGTGTCAACTCGATCAGGATCCAATCCGTTGACAGGCCTACATTCTGTAGATAATATTATCTTCAAAGTCATCAATATTAATCATATATAATCAATTCAATCACATATATAAAAGCACTCACAAAACACAATTGAAAATGTATTTTGTAACATAATATTTGATTTTTTTGTGATTTAAAATTTAATTAAAATGTTTTTTATTAGCTAAATATATAATATTTTAATATTATTTTACTTTCATGCACTTAAAATTATGTTTAAATTAGGGGTGTTTTCGATTAGTTTGATTGATTTGATTAAATAAATTGAAATAAAAAAATTAATTTCAATTTCAACTTTTAAGAAATTAAATTAATTAAATAAAATTATAGATCGAAATGATTGTGAAAAAAATCAGTGAAAGCACAACACAACCTCATCGACTCGCATCCCTCCTTGAGTCGCCATTTATGATAAAAAAAATCTTAATTTTAGTGAAGACTTCATGATTCAATCTTCGTGCTCTACGGGGATCTTATTTTGAATGCATGTGTTAAGTGTTAATAGACATGATTTTAATAAAAATTTAATAAATTTAAATTTTTTGGGTTAATTAGTATGTTTGGTTTTCACAAGTGTAAAATTAAATTAAAAATTAAATAATTATATTTCATCACTTATCAAATTATTAATCAAACCAATATCTCGCTTTGAAAAAAACAAATTATCAACTTTTTTGAAAGGTTGATCCTCTTGCTCTCGTCCCCGGCGGAGTTCGCCTCGCGCTCCCTTTCGCCGGGAACCGCAGCCGGAAAATTCCAGCGCTCACGATGCCTATCCTCGCCGCTTTCCCGGCCAGCGCCAACCCCTTCCCCTCCCATCCCCCGATTCCCCAAATCAACGATCCCCTCCCCTCTCCTCTTCCTCCCCCTCTCCCCCTCCCCGTCAGGAAGCGAAGATCTCCACCTCCTCGTCCTCGTGCCCCTCCTCCTCCTCCTCCTCCTCCTAAATCCTCTTCCCACGTGGCCCTCCGCTCTGTCCACACTGGCACCCGCTACTACAAGCCCGTCTCGCCTGGTGTCGTCGACTCGGCCGATGGCGGCCGCTCTGTTGTCATCGGAGATTCTGGCGTCTCTTACCTCCTTCCCGGCGCCCCATTCGAGTTCCAGTTTAGCTACTCAGAAACCCCTAAGGTGAAGCCGCTGGCCATCCGGGAGCCAGCCTTCCTCCCGTTCGCCCCGCCGGAGATGCCTCGCCCGTGGACCGGGAAGGCCCCATTACTCTCCAAGAAGGAGAAGGAGAGGAAGAGGAAGATTCGCCTGTTCGAGCCGCTGGGCCACCAGTCGGGGGACACCCACTGCAAGGTGCTGGAGATGGCAGGGCGACGGCCGGTGGATTTGGAGATGTGCGTGGATGGCCGCAGCCGGGAAGAGATACTCGGGGAGCCCCTCGCGCGGTCCGAGGTGGCGGCGGTGATCAAACCATGTATTTCTAGTAATCGCCAAGTTAATCTTGGTAAGCTATCTCGATTGCGTTTTTCTCTTTATCCTTCTTTTCTTAGAATCCTCACACTCAAGTTTAATCCAAAATCCTCAAACACTAATGATTTTAAACTATTAAATGACTTTCAGTGTTAAATTCAGATCCATATTGTGGTTCATGACCTCGTATGAAAAACACTAATGATTCTAACAACCAAAATTTTCTCAGGATTGGGATAATGTAACTTCATTGACCACCAACTGCTTTGCTCGAAACTCCAAACTTAACTCAAAATTTTGAACTCACTTATACGTTCTCTTGCTATTATCTTAGAAACAAATGATGCTAAATATAAAATGTCAACGAAGGCTAGGTTTTCGATTTGGAATGCAGGAAGGGATGGGCTAACACACAATATGTTGGAATTGATTCATTCGCACTGGAGGCGGCTGAAGGTTTGCAAGGTCCGGTGCCGTGGTGTGCCTACTGTAGATATGAAAAATGTCTGCTATCATCTTGAGGTGCGAATTTTTAATGTTTCACCTTTTGGGTGAATTGTTTATCTGTGGTGACTGATGATCATGAATGGGCCTGCTAATACTGTATGAAGAAACTATGGTTTCCATTGGAATATGCATGTGAAATTGAAATTTTTGAATTTTTGTAGATAACCCCTACTGAGTTAGAAATTAAGGCTTTGTTGTTGTCGTTGTATTGAAATACGCATTTCTCTGTATGATGCTTTTTCAGTGCTGCCCATGTTTAAGTTTTTATGTTCTTTTTCGTTGTTGAAGTATATCAACTGCTCATTTATGACCGCTTAATCTCCAAGTACTGATTTTCTTAGAAGAAATTCCAAATTTAATGTTGATTTAACCTTAAACAAGTTACCTCACATTGAACAAGTTAACTTATGTTTCTTATAAATCTCCTTTTTGGAGTTGTTTAAGGTTAACCTTGTATAACCTTAAACCCATACATTTCCCTAAAAGAAAAAATTCTTTTTCTCCTATACATCCTACATGAACTCCAATATAACTTTAAAGAGATATTGTGCTCTTGATGTTAGAGAAGGCTAGTAAATTATAATGATAATAGAAAGGTGGTTTAGGATTAAGATGTGTATTTTGAGGGAGTTAATTTAAGGAACCTTTTTTTACCATAATCTAATATTTTATCCATTGGAGAACGTTTGTGGTTTTGGTTGGGAATAAAAAATAGCAAGCTATTGTAGAATATGAAGATGTTTACTTCTATTATATAAAACTTTATGCATTATTACTTTGTTGCAGACAACCACTGCAACATAATTTAAGTCAATACTTGCACAAGCAGGCTGACTTTGTCTTACCATTCTTCTTGTATTAGGAAAAAACTGGGGGAAAGATCATATATCAGACTGGGGGAATAGCTTATCTGTTTCGGGGCAGAAACTATAACCCACGAACGCGCCCACGGTATCCTGTGATGCTATGGAAACCAGCAGCACCGGTCTATCCAAAACTTATCCAAGTGGCTCCTGAAGGATTGACAAAGGAAGAAGCAGATGAGCTAAGAAAACAAGGGCAGAACCTATTGCCAATTTGTAAACTAGGTAAGGTAACAATCTTCATTTCTTACATATTTCTTCTCGAACTTTCCATATTTTCTTGGTGGCTTTCCAATGGTACCTTCCTTGACTGTATATTTCCTGTCCTGTGATAATCTAATCCATTACTTCATTATTTATTTATAAAGGTGGAATTTTATAAACTTTATCTGTACTTTTCAATATAATCTTAACCTGGGCATTTTCACTCTAGACCCATGTATACATTTCATTTTTTAGTTTCTGATAACTATTTGGATTCTCAATCTCTTTTTCAGCAAAAAATGGGATATATATAAACCTTGTTAAGGATGTCAGAGATGCTTTTGAATTAAGCCATCTCGTAAAGGTTAACTGCCAAGGATTGGAGCCAAGTGATTACAAGAAGATAGGTGCAAAACTAAAGGTTTGCGGCGTATTTTGTAATAGTGATCATTGAGTTTAACCTATGGAGTTTTATCTGAATGGAACCTTACCCTTAATTCTTTCTAAATAGGTTTGGTTGAAAAATTTAAGCCATCAGGTCTGAGAAGTGGAAACTCACTTATTTTTGATTTGCAGGATCTAGTACCATGTATTCTGTTGTCATTTGAGCAGGAACAGATCCTAATGTGGAGAGGTAAAGATTGGAAATCTAGATATCCTGCGCCCTTTACCTTGATATCCAATATTTCCCCCAAGAATACTAAGACGTCATCGTATACTAATGACACAGGTATCCATTTTGTATTGCTTATTTTTTATTTCCTGGAAATGTTGGCATTGTCTGCTGCCTACCCTTACAGCATTGTGATCCCCGTCATGCATCTATTTATATTATATGAACAGGCTTTTGATTAAATTTTAGAAAGCATTAAGAATAGCTTAGAGTATTTTTTGATCTATAACATTTAAATTTTGAAATGGTTGTGGGATGTTCAATAGGAATTTCCATCTTGATGGTGTGTAAAGCAAGGATGAAAGGACTAGCAATCTACTTCTAGGAGGCTGGTATATTGTTGACGGAACATTTTAGTGAACAATCAAATGGATAATAGAAAGGCTTAGAAAAAGAAATTGGAAAAGCCAAGAATCCAGGTGCTGGGAGAAACCTGCGATGCTAAGATTTAAAGTTCCCTATATGAGAAAGGTTTGTATGGTTTTGACTCACCAATTAGTAAGGAGAAAAAAAAATTCATGAGTCCATAAGTCTTGGTAATCTGCAGAGGTTTTGTCGGTAGCCGCATGGTAACCGAACTGAATAACGGAGAATAGGTGGAGTGTAGTGGAAGTTAGTGAACTTTTTGTCTGAACCCCTTTTGCTTGTTCATAGCTTTCCTACTTATAGTCAAACATTGAAGAGAGTTAATCGTGATTAGCAGTCACCTTGGCCATCCCTTGAGGTATAGCCATATCTTTGCTGCAACTTTTACACATTTTGAGTAGATATGGGTAGTGTGACATGCTTTATTGGTCTTTTGAGCTGAAATGGCACATTTGAAAAAGTTGTTTGGCCTGTCCAACTTGCACATATGGCTTTGTTCTTCGGCTTGTCTGTTTGACGGTTCAATTCACATGTTGACCGTGAGTTTGACTGTCACCCTTCTTTGGCTTGCCACATGTATGGCATTGATTTTCTCGATTTTCCCTGTGTAACATTTATCATGGGGAAGTTAACTAGAAACCCTTTTGTATAGTTTATCATGTATTTTTGTAATTAGTACATTTTAACAAAAATCAAAAGAAAAAAGTAGAAGACAAGATTTGTCTGCCAACATTGGTTTAGCTTAAGGTCATTAAAAAATTTACCAAGTTAATTTTGATTTAATGAAGCTCCTTAAAGAGATTGTGGAATTTTTAAATTTTTCTTGAAAGTTATAAAATTAAAAGAGATTATGGAATTCGCATTGTACAAAATGGCCAATTCTTCATTTAAGAGACTATGCAGAAGGCCAATTCTCGGTACAGTACTTTTAAATATTAGTTCTATTTACATATAGGTAGTTATGACTTACTACATAAATCAAAATAAAAAGTCATTTTCCATAACCCAAAATGGTAATGGTTTGGATTCCAAATTTATTTCCACAGAAGATATTATATGCTCAAATTTATTTTCCATGTCAGTTTTCCTCTATAATTTGCATATGGTAACCTTCTTAAGACTTCCTACTGTTAGGCCTGGTACTGAGTGAAGCTTGAGTGTTTTAGACTTGCTTGAGTATGACTCGAAATGTTCCTTTTAGATTTGAACTGGACGAGAACTCAAATTGGTTTGAATTTGAGAAATAAGTTGACTTGATCTATGTCAATTTATTTTGGAGTTCATTTGAACACTTTATAAAAGTCTAGGTTAGTTGTTTTTTGAGAGATTTTGCTCATGGAGTAGAGAAAGATGTTTGGGATCAATAGGGATAAAGAGGAAGTCTAAGAAGTCTTGGCAAAGGTAGCTTTATCAAAGAAAATATCGTTGAAGAAAGCCTCAATAGAGTCACAGAGGTGTGTCATCTAAGAAAGTTTCGATGATGATTTTGTCGAAAGAGGAAAGCCTGATCATAGGGTTTGACAAAGGTTCTTATGAAACATTGATCAAGTCCAAAGATCAAGTTGAGGTCTGGCAACCTTGAATGAAAATGGGCCACATACAAAATTTTAGAAATTAGGGTTTGGCTTCTGCTGGAAAGTAAACCCCATGTTCGATATTTGAATAATCGACTAAAATTGGGTTTTGGCTAATGATGAAGAGCAAACACTGGTCCAAGTGCAACCCCATCCAAAACTGGTTTTTTGGCATCCCTTTTCAAGTCTTTGAAGAAGCAAACCTTGAAGAATCCTAACTTTGTGGAGATGTACCTAAATTCCATGGAGTTGCGAGTTCGTCCATTCACCCTAAAGATATTTCCTCAAGTGAATTAAACATGTGCTTTCTAAAGGTTAGGAATCTTAGTTAGTCACAGGAGATTGTTTACATAAACTTGCAAATAGTTGTGAAGCAGGTGTCACGCTAGGCGACAATTGAATTGTATAGAGTGCTTGTATGGGACAATGATATGTGAAGCATTCTTGAGTGGTCACATCGAATTTCTTCTCCATCTATAAAAGGGAAAATGGTGTGAATTTTGTTATAGTGGCTGATGTTGCTTAGGGAAAATCTTGTTGGAGTGTAGCCATAGGACCACTGTAAAGAGCATCAACAAATCTTTGTAAAGTTCAACAATGTTGATCGGAAGTAGGAGTGATACAGTCTTCAAGTTCTTTTGTCGTTGTTACTGGAGAAGGAGAAAAAGAATAGAGAGAATGATATCTATTTTTGTCTAAGTAGTTTTGGACGAAGACCTCTATAATTATTCGATGAGATGCCGAAGAGAACCACCCAAACTAAATTCTATTTTAGCTAGTTATCAAACTTATGACAATCATAGGCTATTCAACTTCTTACGTAAAATCGCTATGGTTGTTTATCTTATAGTAAGTACAAAATCTTTCAAAAGAGTGTTTTAAGTAATTCCTGCTTTTGTGTTGTGGTCAAAGTTTGTAATTGAAATCTAAAACATGTCGAGAATAGTGTTTAGCTCCTTCATTGGACAGGGTGTCATCTACGACGATTAGCGGTCTTCATTCGATGACAGCAAGTGGTATCAAAGCTCATTCTTGTAGAATTGTGATGATGTCAAGAATCTAGAATGACAACTAAGATGGTGAGCCTGGAAGAGAAGAACTATGGCATATGGATGCAATGAATATGAGACTTTCTAAGATGCAAGAAGTTGCATCTACGACTATTGAAAATCGTGGAGGAATCAGCATACATGGAGTTTGAGGAATGACAAGATTTGGATGAGATAACTCTTAGCTATATAAAGATATAGAGGTGCATTCCATATAGTGCAGGAAAAGTCTACCCATTGTCTTTGGAAAAATTAGAGGGCTTATACAAGATGAAGACAAGCAACAAAAACTTTCTGATTAGGAAGCTTGCGAAAATGAAGCTTCGAGAAGATATTCATTTCGTAGATTATCTCAATGGATCGTGAGTGTCATAAAACAACTTATGAAGGTGAAGATGCTTCAATTCGTGATGAGTCTCATTTTTCACTCATGGTCAACATTAAAGTTCGCTATCACTGAATTAGGGATGTGCTTGCGAATATGACACTACTATTGAAGGTGATCCACACTGATGAGAACTTGTCGATGATGATGATTAGGAAGCTTGTGAAAATGATGCTTCAGGAAGATATTTACATCGTAGGTCATCTCAATGGATCGCGAGTGTCATAAATCAACTTACGAAGATGAAGATGCGTCAGTTTGATGATGATGATGCTTGGTTTTCACTCATAATCAACATTAAAGTTCACTATTACTAGATTAGGGATGTGCTTGCGAATAAGACATTGCTATTGAAGGTGATCCACACTGATGAGAACCTGTCAAATATGATGATGAACCTTAAAACCAGAGCAACCATGAAGTTTGGATATTTGCAACTAGCTTGGAACCCATCTTATTGGGGATTCATCCCTATGATGATGAAGGGGAAGTTCCAAGCTTTATTGAAGAAAGCCTTGACAAAAGTGTAGGTCTTCATGGAGATATCTACGAATTATAGGGAGTTGTTAGTTTGTACATTCAGTGAGATATTTTCTCAAGTGAATTGAATGTGTGCATCTTTACTTGGTTTCGGGGGCCAAATAGCCCAAACAGTTGTGGAGCATGTGCCACATCAACTCACAACCATATTGATAGGAGGAGTGCCTACATAGGATAGCAACATGTGAGAGCAATTTTGGGAGGATATGTGATGCAATGCTTGATTAGACATGTTGATGTCATAAATATAATCTATAATCTCAGACTTAGATTTTATCTGTTTTGAGTTTTTTATCTAGTTATCGTTTATTGTTGCATTTTATTCTTTTTTGTTAAGTTAGATTTGTTTAATTATGAGAATGCCCGTGCCCACTGTGAGTCTTGTATATATTTTATTTTCAGTTCAAGTCAGTTTGAGCCGAAAATGTTCAATTGGAATTCAATTGGGTCTAATTTGAGAAATTTAGTTTAATCTTCTCTCTATTTGCTTTTAGTTAAAAAAATAATGATAAATTAATTAAAATTAATTAAGTTTATTTTCAACAATTTAAATAATAATAATAATTTTAAGAAAAAAAACTTAGGCGCTAACAAAATATTGGTAGCGTTAGGATCGCTTTAATTCGATCCCCATGCTGCATCATTATGTTGAAATTCTGCTACCCCTTTCTTCAGTTATGAAAGGGGCTATGGTGTGAATCTGATGTAGTTGTTGATGCTGCTTAGGGAAACTCTACCAAAGTGAAACCAAAGGTCTACTGTGAAGAGCATGAATAGATCTTCACTAATTAATTAAGTCCAACGATTTTGTTTAAGTAGAGGTGATACAGTCTTTAAGTTTTGTTGTCGTCATTGCTGGCGAAGGAGAAAAGGAATAGAGAGAGTGGTCTCTTTTTTAGTTGAGTATTTTTAAATGAAGACCTACATAACTCTTTAGTGAGCTATTAAAGAGAACCATCCAAAAAAATCTTATTATGTTGGTCCACGTGAACGCCCAAGAGGGAGGTGAATTAAGTATAATTTAAAAATTAAATACCAATCTTGATTAATTAAAAATTTTAAATTTTTTTTTGATATACCTACTATTATGAGACTTTTGTTATTTTAAGCAGTAGTAAACAATTTCATTTGATAAGCAAATTTTTTTTGGTAGGAGCAAGTTTAGCAATTTTATATCACTTGCAAGAGAGCAATGAAAAATAATGTGTATATATATATATTTGTAACTATATATATTTATATAGATTTAACTATATGTATAATTTTAATATATCAATGTATAATATTGAGTGTGTGAGAACAAGTGTTATTTTTCTTTTCTTTATATATATATATATATATATGTATATATATATGTATGTATATGTATGTATATATGTATGTATATGTATGTATATATGTATGTATATGTATGTATATATGTATATATATATATATATATGTAGTTATGTGTAATATGCATAAATAATAAGAACTAAAAAGAAAAGAAATACAATTGCCATAAGTAAATTGCAAAAAAAAATAATAATAAAAGAAAGTAAATTTAGTGATTAACTTAACTACATTGGGATGGATAAATAAGTAAATTTTTGATTGTCAGACATTTTCTGTTGAATGAATTCAATTTATTCGATTTACTAATATGCTTTGTTTAACTATTATAGCTAAGTTCAAAATAAATTTCATCTTATAGATAATTTAATTATAGTGAGATTGACAAATCAAAATATTTCTGACCATCGGGCATTTTCTGTTAGGTGAATCGAATGCACCTAATGTACTAACCCGATTTTGTTCCATTGTTATAATTAAGGGATGTTAGATCCTTGGTTAAGTTAATTAAGTTTGGGGGTGAGTAAATCCAAATTTTAATTAACCAACTTACCAGATTTAGTTAACTTAGAGTTTGGGCAATTTAAATTAGTAAGTGTTTTGAATTTGCTCAATTTAACATGCCCAAAATTTGATCACTGAAATTTTATTTTGAGTTTTGAAAATTGTTTTGATAAATAAGTCTTTATCAAGTACACTAGCCTCTAAATGGTGTAAAAAGCCGATGAAAAAATAATGCAAAAATTAAAAATGACAGGATATATAGTGATTCAGCTATTTTCTTACCTAGTTCACTCTCTTTTGTTCCACTTTTAAGGTTCTACTATTCCAAGCTTGTTATGGCTAAGCTCATGCCTTAGTACAAAAAGAAAACTTATGTCTGTTAGGTTCAAAGGTACAAACCAACTTTTCAATCCTTTTCATTAGGGGGAAAGAATAACTTCAGCTCTCTTTCTACTTAGAAACAAGTAAGAAAAATCCTTCTTCATGTAGGAAAACTCTAAACTGAAATAAGTATAAGAGATCAAATGACCTTTATAGGTCATGCAAGAAATAAATTCGATTTGAAATTTTACAAGGGTTCTATATGCAAGAAAATCACCTCAAGTTTTTGGATAAAATCTTAGTATTATCTTTCTCAATGTTTTGTGAAATTTAAAGATTAAAATCAGAGAAAGAGAAAGATGAAGTTTAATAAAATATTTCAATACGACATGAAATAGGGTAAACAACAATTGTGAATTTTTTTTTTGAAAACAATACACAATAAAATCAACCAAAAATTTTTCTATAGGTGTAGTTTTGGCTAGAGAATTTATTGTAAAAATGTTAGAATTTTTTGAAGCTTGTAGAATTTATAAAAATTAAAAAACAGAGGGACAAATATAAAATTACTGAAAAAAATTTGTTTGTTAAAAATTTTCAAGAAAATTGTCAAATAGTGTGGAGAGTTCTAGAAAGTTTAAAAATTTAAACCGTTTGGAGCTTACATGAGTAATATAATAATTCGAGAAGCCCAAAAAAATTGATTTGGAGAGAAAAGGAGAATACTCATATAAAAACACCTCCGAAGATCTAAAAATTCTCTAAAATCGACTCCCAATTTTATGAGTAGAGAATGGAGGTTTGGAGGTAGAAGTTTTCAACCGAAGAGTAAGAGCTCAGAGAGTTGGTTTACTAATTATTTATTAGTAAATGGGTAATTTAGCTTTAAGGATATTTTGGTAAATTATTTGTCGACAAAACTAGCCACTTTCCTGGTTTTAGGGAGTGAAATGAGAAAGTGGAGAATAAATTAAGGTTATTAGAATTCAAAAAATTTAATAGTTCAAAATTTTGAGTTTTAAATGAGTTGGAAGTATCCCAAATCGATTGAAAATAAATTTCATGAAATTTAATTATTTATTTTCAAAAAAAAAATTAATTAATTAATTTATTTATTATCATTATTATATATATATATATATATATATATATATATATATGAAAATAAATTTCATCATTTAAAGTTGAACTGAGAGATTATAGATTAAAAGTATTTGTTAAATTTAATTAAAAAATTGAAATCATTGAATACCAAAGAAAATATATCATCGAAAAATTTGCTCGTGTGATTTAAAATTTCTCAAAAATCTCAGTTCATTTGAAAATGAATTCAACTGTAAATTGCAAATCATAGTTTGTTCGAAAAATATAAAAATAAGAAGTTTGGAAAAAATTAAAAAATATTGTTTTGTTCTTTTTATTTTTCTCTAAACAAATGTGTTTGAAATTTCTTGCATTTACATGTTGATCTAAAATTTTTAGAGCAATTGTTTTTTTTTAAGGTTGAATTTTGAACTCAAAGCTCATTTTCTTGTGCATCTTCATAACTACATTTTATTCATAATTTTGGCTTGATTTCTTTAATTTTGAGTCAAGTCCAACTTGATAAGCAAATTTCCTTGATTCTGTAAAGCTTAGGCACAATATATATTAATATATAAAAAGTTAATCGAGTTGTTATTAATATCTTTGTTATCATCAAAATCGATATGTATTTAATATATTCCAACTAGTTGTCAGTATATGACAACCGTGTGTATTCAACTTCCCACGTAAAATCCCTTTAGTTGTTTTTCTTTGAGTACAAGTCCTTCAAAAAGTGTTTTTTGGTGGGCAGGAGGGAGGAAGTGAGGTTGCTCGTTTGGTTAGAGTATTGTTTTTAGATATGAGAAAAAATATATTAATTTATAAATTTATTGAAGCAAAGTTGATTTTAATATTAGAATTTGTGATGGATGTCAAATAAAATTGATTTTTAATATTGAAATTTATGTTGTATGTGAAATAAAGTTATTAGAATTTGTGAAGAATTTAAAATATTAATAAAATATTAATTTGATTCTTTTGAGCCGCCAACGAAACAAGCCATGAGAGAGGAGATGGAAATGACAATGGACAGTTGGGACCGTCTACATAGCAGAGTGATAGAGGACTGAAATGAGAAATGCAAAAGAAAATTGTGTATTTTAATGTTTTTGTGGGGATTGGAATCCTCTTCAAAGTAGGGAGGGTTAGGCAAAGTGCGAGAGAGGAGATGATAATGACAATAAACAGATGGGTCTGTCCTTAGAGCAGAATGAAGCAGGACTGAAATGAAAAAAATAACGTATTTAATTTTTGTGTGGGGCTTGGATCTGTGGTCAAGGTCTAAAATCATATAGCATTACATAGACTATGAGTTTAATAGTATTCATTTTAGAACAGTTAAAGGCACAGTTGCTGAGTCAACCTGAAATTATCCTCAATTATGTCAGTCGTAAACTTTACTCTAACTGGGAAACAAAATTGAGCCGCGTACATTACTCGAAATCCTTTCACAATTACTCAGTTATATTTCAAGTCTAGTCACTACTTAATATTTTACATACCCAGTTATTAGTAACCATTCTTCCCTTCCGAATTTAACAAATTGATATCATCCTAATGTTACTTAACTCCCGTGCAGACCAATCAGACGATGAGTACAAGTCCAAGCAAGTAGTATCATCCTCCAAATTGATGTCCCTATGGGTGCGAGCAATAGAATCGTGCAAAGCACTGTTGTTGGATGAAACTGCACTGAGCCCAGATTCTCTTCTTAAGAGAGTCGAAGAATTCGAAGGTGCATCACAGGCAATGGAGCACTCATATCCAGCCTTAATTCTATCAGATGGTGCAGCTGTTGCTGTAGGTGATTCTAAGGCTGATAGTCACTGCCTTGATGAATCTGGAGAAGATGAAGATCTGATTAAAAATCTCGAGGAATTTGATGAAGAATCCAGTGATTTTTTTAAAGAGTATGATTCTTCTGTACCCTTTGGCTCTTTGCCTGTCGATTTAATAGCAGAAAGGCTTAACAGAGAAATATAATTATGTGCAAGTTGTATATGCATATGTGCATGTTCAAATTTTAGGGAGTTGTATAGTTTCTGAGATTGTAGATCTCTCTGCACCTAGTCATGAATATGATGTATCTAAGAAAAAATCCATTCTATCATTGGGCTGGCAATTGTGATCTGATTGTGGGAGTTGCTTTAATTTAAGTTGATTTATTCAATATCTTGTGATATGACTATTTGAGTGCTGTTAGTTTGCTTGATCAATTAATGTATCAGGCAAACAAACCAGTGTATTTCAAAAATATATGGGACAAAACTCGAGAAAAAAGTTTTAGAAACAAAACTCAAGTATAAGTCTAGAGGATAGCTAATGAGGAGACTCGATGATAACTTGGGAGGTAAGAACTCTGAAGACTAGGAGTTCAAGCTGGAGAATGAAGAAAAAGGCCCAAGGCGAGTTGCTAAGGAGCTATCGTAGGGCCATCTAATGAGGAATTGGAGCGGGTTTAAGAATAACCTGGCAACAAAGGCTTCTTCAAGATATTCAAGTATGAATCTGGCCCATACTCTCATAATCTATCATTAGATTTGTATATATTGACGATGAAATAGTTTTGTAGCCCATTAGATTCACAATAAATTGACGAATAATGACTTGGGAGGTCTAATCATAAGATTATTTAGTAAATTAACCCATGATCTACTAGATAATTTAGTACATTAGACGTTTAACTATCCATTTATCAATTGATTGATCAATTTCTTAGAATGTGTAGCAAAATCAAACAATCATGCGACATTGGAAAGTCTGTGTCACAGATTCACAAATAAATTCATATGCACGGGGGATAAAGAAGCAGGAATCACGTCATTCCGATTGGAAAAGAAGAGAAAGAAGAGAACTTACTTGTCCTTATCGTGTCAACCAGCTTTACGCCCTTAAACCACCTTCTGGATAGCATAGGTGCTTTAAAGAGCATCAAACGACTTTACAATTTTAGTTATTGAAGTTATTTAAATTACTTTTTTCTCTAGTTGGCAAGCCGGTTCAAGTTTTATTAACTCGAGCCCTTTTAAGTTGCTTAAAATAGCTCAACTGAACTCTCTCTCTCACATGCCCTCCTAAGCTTGATGCCTTATCATTACCATTTACCAATCTACAGACTTGCATGACTTACAATGCAGAGAGAATCCAACCAAAAGACTACAACAATATCAAGAACCAGACACGATAGCTACTTATATTAAGAATAACAATCAACTAGCGTTACACCGTCCCTTCAATTCCATCTTCCCCATCACAAAACTGCTATCCAACATCCATCCAGCTCTTAAGATCTACAACAATTTTTCAGTAGTTCTTTCAGCAAAACCAGAATTAAATAACACCCTGTAGAACAAAAATCAAGGAGAAAGGATGCACATCGGATGATGCCTGCTGTGCATCATCAGCTAATCAGAGAGGAAGGGCAGTATCATAATGGCTTCCATCTTCTTCCACTTTTAAGCAGCAGCCTTGTCCCACTTGAGGGGCTTCACCACCTCCCAGGTGAAGTCTGGATCATCCCTGCCGAAGTGCCCATAAGCAGCGGTCTTCAAGAACCTGCCATTGCCACCCCTCTTCAGATCAAGATTGATGCTGATCATCCCAGGCCTGAAATCGAAGTTTTCCTTCACAATCTTCAGGATCTCCTTATCAGGGATCCTCCCTGTGCCATACGTATCAACAAACACAGACAGGGGCTCCGGCACGCCGATGGCATAAGAAACCTGAACAATGCATCGCCGAGCAAGCCCATTGGCCACGACGCTCTTCGCCGCCTGCCTGACAATGTAGGCTCCGCTGCGGTCCACCTTCGTGGGGTCCTTGCCGGAGAAGGCGCCACCGCCGTGTGCTCCCCAGCCGCCATAGGTGTCGATGATGATCTTCCTCCCCGTAAGGCCTGCATCCCCGTGAGGACCACCGATGACGAAGCGGCCGGATGGGTTGAGGTGAAAGATGGTCTTCTCATCGAGGTACTGCTGGGGGATGACAGGCTTGATGACATGCTCCTTGAGGTCGGCGGCGATCTCATCATTGGTGACGGTTTCATCGTGTTGAGTTGAGATGAGAACCGTGTGGACTCTGATGGGGACCATGGCGCCGTTGTCGTTGCGGTACTCGACGGTGACCTGAGTCTTTCCGTCAGGTCTCAGCCAGGGGCAGCCGCCGTTCTTGCGGACCTCCGTCAACCGAGCACCGAGCTTCGTGGCGAGGACGTGGCTGAGAGGCATGAGCTCTGGGGTCTCGTCGGTGGCGTAGCCGAACATGTGGCCCTGGTCGCCGGCGCCAATTTCTTCGGGGCGCTTGGTGAAGTGGCCGTGAACACCCTGAGCAATATCGGGAGACTGCTGCTCGATGTTGACGAGAACGCTGCAGTTATCAGCGTCGAGCCCGACATCGCCGGAAACGAATCCGATGGAGCGGCAGGTGTCGCGGACGACCTTCTCGTACTCGACGGTCGCCTTGGTGGTGATCTCGCCGAAGACCATCACCATGTTGGTCTTAACGCAGGTCTCGCAGGCGACCTTGCTGTCAGGGTCCTGCGCAAGGCAGGCATCAAGAATGGCATCCGAGATCTGATCGCAGAGCTTGTCGGGGTGACCGTCGTTCACAGATTCCGAAGTAAAGAGGAAGGTATCGGCCATTCTCTTCAATCTAATTCTGTAAAAAAGAATGAAATTTTGATGTCGTCGTTTGCCTGGTCCTAATAATTTCTCCTGAGAATTCCTTTCAAGGTTCCGCAATGGTTTTTCAACTCATTAATTTGTTTATTATAAGGAACAAATCTAGCAACCTAATCTAAGAAATAAAGATCAAAACACTGTCATCAGAAAGTTCCATTAGCACTCATCCTATCTGATTAGAATGTTGAATGTGCTGCATGTAAGTCCACAAAGGCAAATTGAGGATGGTAACACTTTAAAAAGAGAAACAGCATTATCAGAAATGCAAGCAAAGCATAGAGAAAAAGGAAAGGCAGGCATGAGATCTCAAACCAGATTCAGCTTGTAATCGTAAGGGAGAATAAACAGATCTCGAAGAACGGAACTTAGAAAGAGCAGATCCAGCCATTTTGCACTACGAGACAGAAACTCCGTTTCGGCAAAGCGTGAACGAAGGAGATCCCGAAGCAAAGCAACAAATCCATACAAAAAATCGATACAGATAGCAAAGAAACGACTCAGATCGCACCAGATCCAGTCATTTTCGATCAAACATCGCATGAAAACCTAGCTGCTAGGGAAAATTCAAAAAACCCAAATCTTCGTAACTCCATTTGGCCCAGATCAGAAAAGCTCACACATTGTGCTGACAAAAAAGAACGAATCGATTCAAAATCAAAAACTAACGACGAGGGATTCATTCCTCACCTGAGGGGTTCGAACTTCTTCAATTCCTTTTTGCCGATGCTCGAATACTCTTCACGGATCTTCTCCTGGCCCTCCGGCCCCCATTTATAGCTATTACCAGGCCCAGAATCCCGATACAGCGGAGCCGTCATCCATCCACCTGGTACAGGTGGCGGCACATTGCGATGATGCTGCAGTGTTTGGTAGAGCGTGCACCTCACCAACCCTCCGGCGTTCATCGAGCGGGTTCGCACCTACGTTCTCCGGCACCAGCAGTCGAGTCAACGCCGGCCTGCTTCGGTTTTAGGATTTTAGTATGGGTAAATTACACCAGATCCCTAAATTTAATGCATAATAATACACAAATTCAATTTTTTTTAATTATAATATCAGGATTTTAATGAATTATTAAATGAATATTTTTTATTTTTTATTATTAAATTTTTTTAAAATTAACATTATATTTTTTCCCATTTCTCTCTCTCCTCCAGAGAGAATTAAGAGAGGAGAGAAAAAAAGAAAAAATATAATAATAATTTTAAAAAATTTTAATAATAAAAAAAAAAATAATTATTTACATATCACACTATTTAATTTTATTTATATTTTACTCATTTATTCTTAATTAATTACGCTATACACACTCAAAATATCATAAAATCTTACATATACACATTTTAACTTATTTCTATTATAATAAATAATTATAATTTTTCAATAACCTAACTATAGTTAAATTACAAAAAATCTGAGTCGTTCATCCTATTATTTTAAAAATATTTAAATATATTTTGAGTGAAAATCTTAAAACCTTAATGTTTAGGTGGCAACAAAGGAAGAAGACATTCGCAACATGAATTGATTTTAGGACAAATTAGCGCTTTAGTGTGACATTGAAGAAGAGAAAAGTATGTACCACAAAGGGTAAAAATATAATTTTAATGATTTACTAATAGAATTTTTTTTTTCAAATAGATTTTGATTAAGTTTTAACTCAAATATGTGTATTTAAGATTTTGTAATATTTTAAGTGTGCATAGCGTAATTAATTAAGAATAAATGGGTAAGACATAAATAAAACTAAATAGTGTGGCATATAGGTAATTATCCCAAAAAAAATTTTATTTAATAGTTTATTAAAATTTAAGAACTCTGATATTATAATATGAATTTGTGCGTAATTAAGTCTTAAATTTAGAGACCTAAATGTAATTTATTCTTTTATTATAATAGAAATTTATTTACCGTTATTAACCAGAATTCTTCTTTGTAATATAAAAAAAGTAAACAGAATTCTAATATTAATCATTTGCACTTACATAATTCTAAAAAAATTACATATAACTCTCAATTTTTTTAATAAATATTATTCAATTCACATATTTTTTTTAAGTATCACTTAGCCTGGTCCTTTTCAGCTATATGTAGTGAATTCTAATTCTCTCTTCCATGATGTAAGCTTTAACAACCTTCTCAGCGGCAAGCAAGCGCATTGGTGATGAAAGCTGTGTATGTGCAGAAGGAGCTGCACTTGGGTTTAGACGTCCGCACGTTCGAACCCCCAATCAGTGGGCGCCACGTGTGCCATACAGGTGGGTCCAGCACACGCCACCGCCCACTGATTGGGGGTCCGGACGTGCGGACGTCCGAACCCAAGTATTTTTCGTGCAGAAGTGTGAACCAATAGGAGAGATTAAAGCATCGTTTGGTTCGAGGTTATTTTTTTATCTAATATAAATTTCAACTATAAAAAAAAATTATTTTACATCTAATATAAATACGAATATTAGAATTAAAAGTATTTCACATTTTACATATTTTTTAATATTAAAATAAATTTCTCTTCTATTGAATTTTAAAAATAAAATATTTTTTCTTGTTTAAAAAAGAGCTAAAACTAAATAAGACCTAAGTGCCTGTTTGGCGTGAAGACCAAAATAGTATTAGTTTAAAAAAAAATAATAATAATAAATAAATATTTTTTTTTAATTATTATACACAAATTTTAATATAAAAAAATATTATTTTATTTTATATATTTAATAATTTTTAATAAAAATATTAACTTTATTTCACATCTTAAACCAAAATGCTAAATAAGAGTTGAAGCATGCATAGTAGGTGAAGGCAGAATGGACAGGGCCTCCACAAAGAGCTCTCCACAATAGGGTGGAGCGTGTATGAAAGATAACACAATGAGTTTCCAGCAGCTTTTGCTCCTCATCGACTTATAGTAGAATTTTAAGTCTATTGGTACCCAAAAGGGTTTAGATCCACCATAATTAGTAAATACCCAATATTTTATGATGTTATACATATGCCACATAGCATAAGTACTGCGATCAATATTTTTAGCGTTTTTACAAAGAAAAAGGTATGTCTTTTTCTATTAATTTTTGTAACAAACTCGAAGAAAATGTTGATTGACTCTTGTATTTTATTATTTTAACTTCATATCATGGCAGCATCAAGTTTCCAAAAAAAAAGATATCTTTCGATCGCTATAAGAGGCATAAAAGAATCCTCTTGAGTTCTAATAGATGCTTCGAACTCCTACATAAGTGACAACAACCTTCTCTTTACTTTGAGCATCATGTCCTATATTAGAACAATCATAGAAAGTATGTTATTTTTCAAGGATTGTTTAGATTTTTTAAACCACGTATGAAGTGTTCCAGGCCTCTATGAAGTCCTTTTAGGATATTCTTTAAGTCGAGGTTTTTCTTTTTTGAATTTTTTCAGCTTGAAAAAAGGCCACTCCTAGGGTAAAAGGTTAAAAAAAGGCGAGCCAAAGATGTAGAACTTTCAAACTTTAAGAAACAAGCACAAGAATAATATAAATATAGCAATCAATAACAAACTAAATCTCTCTTCACCTCTTAGTGATCAACTTTCATAAACTCAAAAGAGATAGACGATCAGTACTCATAAGCTTGAACACTTAGACACTTGGACTCTTCTTATTTTCTCTAGATTACAGTTTTGCTTTATACGAGATTTTCAATGGCTTTCAAACGTCATACTTCAATATTTGAACAAAAATTCTATTTTATTTATAGAATTTCAAAATATAGAATTTCACTAGAATATGTTTTTTAAATATTTTATGTATAATATATATATATATATATATATATATATATATATATATATATATATATGATGTTTTACAATAATTTTTGACTAATTTTGTAATTTCAAGTCCCATCAAATGAAATTGTAATTTGAGTAATTTTGTTATTGGGAATTAATTGGAAGTAAAATAAAATTAATGTTTTATCAGAACATGTATAGAATATAAAATAAAATTAATTTTTAAATTTCAAATTTGTATAGATATAAAATAATATTAATTTTAATATTTAAATTTAAATATAATGTAAAATAAATATAAAATATTAACAAAATTTTTTTTACTTAATTTGATTTTAAACTCAAAATCAATTGATCTCCTTATCCCTTATGCTTAAAAAAAGTTAAATTGTGAATTTTCTTTAATTAGAAACTTCAAAATATAAAGGAAATATAAAGATGTATTTGCTTTATATTTTTAAAAAATAAAAAGAAAGTCAGCAGAATGAGTAATATTTTTTGAGTTTTTTTTACTAATAATATGTCACGATGAACACAATACTTAAAATTCTTTACATATTCAATGCTGAAAAATTAATAGATTTTAAATATAAAATTTTTATATAAATAAAATAGTAATTAATTCTAATTTAGTTAAATGGATCGATGAAAATTACAAATATGCCATCTTCAAGATAAACTTAAAAGTAAAAAAAAATTCATCAAAAATGATAAATATTTTTTAACTTATATTTTTTTCTATTAAGTATTTAATATTTATTAATTTTTGAATAATTTATAAACGTGTTTGAATGTTTTGAATACAATTAAATAAATTTATAAAGCGTATTTTTTTTTTAGAAATTCTAAATTTATTAATTGTCCCATTATATGAATGGTGCGAGTTAAGGGCCCCTGAAATTCTCGCCTTTCTCCATTTCCGTGGAGATGGACTGCGGCGACCCTCACCTCGATCACCGGCGCCTCTTCGCCGGCCCTTATCTCGGCGAGATCTCCGCTCTCTCCTTTTTCCCTCTCCCTTCCGATCTCTCCTCCTTCCCTCTTCTCCTTGCCGGTACTCTCTCCCTCCATCCCTCATTCCCCTCTTTCTCCCCTTCCCCTTTGTTCTTATTCCTCTTATCCGCAGGAACTGGGTCAGAGCTTCTCATCTACGAACTTGAGGCCGGAAGTCTCCTCCGCTCCTTCCACGTTTTCGACGGCGTCCGCGTCCATGGCATCTCGCTTCGATCCACCGCCGGTTCTTTGATCGCCGTTTTCGGGGAGAAGAAATTGAAGCTTTTCTTTGTTCGCGTGGACGCTAAACCTCTGCGGATTCGGTTGGAGTTTGTTGGCCAGTTGCCTCGATTCGATCACTGGGTTCTAGACGCGAAGTTCTTGGAGGAAGACGGATATCTTGCCGTGGGCCTTAGCGACAACTCTGTGGCTCTTTGGGATTTAAACGGTTCGTCTTCGGCCGCGCGGGTGAAATCTGAAGGTTTGCTACTAGAATGAAACTTATTGACTTAGTAATACTACCTTCTATACTTTTTTTAGTTGAATCAAATCTTACAGAGAGGTGCCTGTTGTATTCCATGAGGATGTGGGGCGAGAGTGTGAAGGCCCTCCGGATAGCCTCTGGTACTATCAACAATGAGGTATTGCTTTTTGTTACTTCTTTCATTGGTCGTTTTTACCACCAGTTATTTATTATAATTTGATTTCGTTTATATACTATTGAGATTCAGGCTGCTTTTGGAAACAACATTAGTATTAACTTTGAAGCTGCTTATAGGCTTAAATTTGAATACATTTTAGGCTGGTTAGAGGATTTTTTTGAGCTTTTAAGCCGCTTAAATTCCATGAAACAGCTTAAAGTTTCAAAATATGAAAAATGCTATTTGGATACATTTTAAATTGAAGCTGATTTATTTCTAAAATTATAATAACTGTTTAGATGTGCTTTAAATTTAAGCAGCTTTATCTTAAGTTTAAGTTGTTTTTAAACGCAACCTCAATGGTATAGGTTGCTTGGTGTCTTGACATTCTATTGAAATTAAAAATGTTTATTGTATTGTTTATAGAAAGGCTTAATTATTGTTGTTGTTATTATAGAAAGGCACCTTTGCAAAACGTGATATTGAAAGATAATTTCTATATTGAAGATCAGGTATCCTTTTGTTTAATACAAAATAGACAATGTTGTAGGCAATGTTACTTCTATAATGATATAAATACGATATAAATACTTTAGACTTCACGAAGTATTAGTAATTCATAGTTATTATTATTACATATTTTATTAATAAATGATAAAATAATTATATATGTAATTTAATATTTTATTATGCCTATTTTTATATAATAAATATTATAAAATATATATTATTAATTGTATTTATATATTATAAATTTTAGAAATAAGTATTTTCCGTGATATTATAAAACCTTTTCTTTCTTCTTTTTATTATGAAAAATAGTTGTTTTAAAAGTTATTTTTTGTTTGACAAATTGCTATGAAAAGCTATTATAACATTGTTTAATAAAAACTATTGTGTTGCATAATAAGATGATGTTTTTGACCAAATTAGATATGTATAAGATAATTTTAAAAATAATGATTCTATATTAATAATATATTTTATTATATGTATATTATTGTATTTATAATTAATATAGTTGTGTATGTTCTAAATAATATGTATATTAATTATAAATATCATTATTATTTGTAAACTTTATTTTTAGATAAAATAATTATATTTATATTGTTAATAGATATTTGAAATATATGAAGAAGCTTTCTAAAAAATGAATCTACAAAATTAATAGTTATATTAATACTTGTTATATTTAGTTATTTATTATATTTAGATTTGATTATGTTTATAAATTTATATAAATACATATTATGGCCTCGTTTGGTTCGAGGCAATTTTTTTTCTTAACACAAATTTCAATTATAAAAATCAACTTTATTTCACATCCAACACAAATACGAATATTAGAATTGAAAGTATTTCATATTTTAACACTTTCTAATATTAAAATAAATTTCTCTCCCATTAAACTGAAAAAATAAAATATTTTTTTTCCTATCCAAAAAAAAGTTTGAATCAAACGAGGCCTATATGTGCTAAACAAGAATTTTTTTAATGTATTATTTTCGATAGAGAACGAAAAATATGAAATATATTATTTTTATACAATAAATTTAAGCAACAATACTATTGAGTAAAAATTCAAAAAGTAATATACATTGGTTGTCACCTAAGGCTTTCACTACTTAAATTCGACAGCCTGTCTACTCTTGAGCTGTATGATTGTGAAGATCTGTTATATATATTCTTTCTTCTCCATCTTCCCTAACAATAGTAGTATTCTTGTAGTTATTGTTGTTTTCACTGGCAGTTGCTTACAAGTTTTTTGTTTGGTAATCATATGCTTCCACATAGATGAAATCCTTATCTCGGTCATATTGTTTGAAATGTTTGTCCAATCTAGCATGATGACAGCGAACATAATTTTGTAATACCATAGTTGCCCCAATTATTGCCCTTCGTCTTTCAAATGGATAACTAGGCAGGCTCCTCAAAACTTTTCATTGTTTTTAAGAACACCAAAGCTTCGCTCGATGACACTGCACAACAATGCGTGTCGATAGTTGAACAACTCATGTTGTCCTTGTGGTTGTTGACTACTTCTATGTTCGGTAAATAATATGTTCTTAGTTTGTATGACCCCAAAAAATCACAACGTAAAGGATATCTTGAATCAACTAAGTAATATCTCCGTATCATTAAAACTAAATAAAAGTTGTAGTATATTGTAAAAGATGGACAAAATAGTTGATCATTTATGGCTACTAACTAGTAGGAGATATCAAGAATTTGTATGATGGGTCTCTAGTTGGACGCTTAAAAATCCTAGAATCATGAGCTCTTCTCCCCCCTACCTTGCCAAAACATAAGCACATGTTAGAGTCACAAGCAGGCATTACATTTTGTGTTGGATACTTTCCTCTTCTCCTAATGTATGCAACTTGCTCGTTTTACGATACACTTGCAGAAATATGTGTACCATCTAATGCAGTTTTGCAAAACGATTTCTCAAAGCAAGGAACTGGTATTGACAAATAATAATCATAAAAATAATACACAAAAACTATAATTTACTGTGAAATAAGGCATATCTAGTAACCAAGGAGATTTCCGTAGGAGCTGAAGCAGATTTTGGATCCATAGGTTTTGTAATATCTAAGCTTATACGGATAAGAGCCTTGATGCTTTCTTTAAAATACCTTGTGATGGTTTCTCTAAAATGTTGGAATCTTTCTACTACAGGTCATTCAATCACCATGACCTAGTATCTTCAACATCATGGCAAGCATTTCCTCTACACACATATTCATATGCATTTGGAAGTTCATGACAACGATCAATAAACACCACTTTTGGTATCCTGAACTCATTAAGAAACCTAACATCATTGTCACCAAGCAACTCCATCACCCACATAGATCCAGCTTGTCTTGAGGTCATTCTTATTATTTTTGCAATATGCTTAACATAATACTGACAAATTTTCCCTGTAGTAGCAATGACAAGGGATAGTAATTTTGTTTCCTCTTTTGAATCATCATAAATTGTAGATTCAACATTTAGATTCATTACATAAAATTACAGTTATAAGTGGCATTGAAGGAAAATGATGGCCTATGATATGCATAAATAAATGGCTGACATAATTAACCAAGATGATGTGGATATTATCAAAAACTCAAAGTTTTACCATAACCTAGTCCAAGCATTAGCAAAAACTCAAAAGCTTTTTTGTTTATGTTCTCTTCTTTAGAAAGAAACAAGGTTTTCAGAACCGAACCAAAGATCGAACCGGTCAATCGACCGGTTCATGGTTTTATCGGTTCAACCGGTTGAACCACGGTTCAACCGGATGACTTAATAATTACATCATAATTAAATATAAATTTTCTAAATGTGAGATTAATTTTTAAAATATGATAAAAAAAATATTTTGAAAAAAATAGTACAACTAATTTAAAAAATTTACTACTACAAGAAATGTATAAAAAATTAAAAATTATAAAACAAAACAAATATAATTGCTTTTCTTGTCAATTTGTCTTTCAAAATACTTTGCCTCTTTTATAACAATTCGAAATAAATTTATGATAAAAAAATTAATAAATTAGCTAAACATCCATTATATAAAATAATTATTATTCAAAATATAGCATCGATATTAAAATATTAATGCTCAAATATCAATGTATAAAAATAAAATAAGAAGCTCAAATAATAATTCCGGTTTGTCCGGTTTGGCGGTTGGACCGGTTTTTTCCGGTTCAACCCGGTTTTTCCCGGTTCAACCCGGTTTTTCCCAGTCCAACCCGGTTTTTACCTGATTTCGGTTCTAATGTTGAATCAGACCGGACCTTGGGCCGGTTCCCGGTTGAACCGGTCGAACCGGCCGGTCCGGTCCGGTTCTGAAAACCCTGGAAAGAAACATGGGTCATGAAAAGTTATAGAAAAGTGGAATGAAAAACCGAAGTAAACGTTCAAGTATGAAAATTTATTGAGGTAGTATGAGAAAATTAACTTGTAAAGTAACTCAAAATAAAGTAAAATTGAGTGCATATCTTTTCTAAATGTAGATGAACACTTTGAAAACATGAAAGAGATGGAGAAAGCTTTTTACTAAGAAGAAAATGAAATGCTCGTAAAAACATAAAAAAGTGACTTAGGCTTGTATAAAGATGAAACTAAAGTGACGAGACCCTCTTGCTGTAGAAGCTTCGATTTTGGAGCAAAGTGGAAAAGAGAGAATGAAGGTTTGAGCAAAAGTAGAATAAGTTAGCCAAGAGTTTCAAGAAAGAAAAAACTGTTCATGAAGGGGGACTATTTATAGATGAAGGAAATGCATTTGGGTCCTTCCAAAAAATTCTTTGGGAGCCACAAATATTAATGTTTTTTTAATTGAAGCAAGATTTAGTCAAAAAGGTGGGTTGGAAATCAGGAAAGCTTGATTTGGATAGATTTAGTTGTTTGTTGAGTCATTAGGTAATTTTGGGACGCGTCACGTGATTTGACCCAAATCGCCCAATGGTATCCAAATTATTCGATAATCTCAAATCAATGATTTAAGGCTTGGGCAAATTCATTTGAATTTACCCAACCTCATTTGGCCTGGGCTCCAAAAGTTCTTAACCCCACCCTCTCAACACTAATATTTTATTATTATTTTGCATCGTATATAAATCAAAATGTTACAAATCAACTATACATTATATTTTATGCAAATTTTAATTTAAAAAATTAACTTTTTCGCATCTTACACACTTCAATTAAAAAAGACTTTTAACATCTAACACAATTTTCAATAATAAAATAATTTTATTTCATACTATAATATCAAAATAATGTTGTTTATTTCACTATCTAAAAACATTTAAACCATCTCTAAAATATGCTCCAACCGATGGCTGAATTTGATTTGGAGCTATAATTATCTATTTTTCTCAATTTTTTGTTGTAATTTTAATTTATTTAAATATACTGAGTAATTATTAATGCTTGGAACTAAGAAATGCACGCAATATACATCCAAGTTTACTAAAATAATTTGGATAGTACTTTGTCTTCATGACTTGAAGTTGAAAATCTTTTTTTCTTGATTAACGTGAACTCTTGAGCACTTTTCTTCAACTTTTATTTGAATTGGTATTGATGTCTTTGTTTTTCAGTGATAGTCAAGTTGACAACATCAACCTGAGACCTAAATAGGTATCACATAGAATCCCGTGATACTAGAAAAGTATATTATATATATGAAGGTTAGCTAATTTTACCTATTGTGGTTGTTATGATCACAATCCATATGAGTTCAACAAAATGTTGCCTTCATTACTTCATTTTGTTTGGTTTATACATATGTGTACATATTTATATGTATATACTATATGATCTAGGTAATGGGTCTGGAGGGGGTAAATAGGCCCTAATTTAATTTTTTAATTTAATTTGTTTCTATAATTTTAATTTGATTTAATTAATTATTACATAATAGGATCAACTTAAGCATAAGTTAGCAATGAGATAAATAAATAAGCATAAGCAGTAATGAGATTTTCACATACACAATATGGAATGAATTTAAAAGCAAGTAATAAGTGCAAGTGAATAAATAAGGCACACATTGTAACGTGGTTCGACTCAACCTCCCCCAGTTCATGTTTCGAATCCACTAATGATTCACACTCCTTTGCATTGGTCAGAGGAGGCCCTACGCTTTCCTCTTCACTCAAGGGATCCCTAAGCACCTCTCCTTTTCACTCAGGAGGTCATTCTCACCCCTCTGCTGAGAGCTCACACAAAATCACCTTCCCTTCACTCAAAGGGGCCCTCCTTACTTAGATTAAGGATCAATAAAACACTCAAGCAAATACATACAATAATAAACATAAGCAAAACTTACCTTTCCTTCCTAAGATTAGTACCTTTGAGCACAATGAGAAATGGATCACAAATGAGCACTTGATCAATTCACTTTTCTTCAACCACTTTGCTAATTGCTCCTTAATCACTTTTCAATCACACTCACATGTAGGGATTAGCTCACACTTGTTGGCAATCATCAAGAAGAAACTTCAAAACACCCCATTGCTTTATATCGATCGAGTCCTAAGTTCACTTCTACCAATAATAGAAATATATAGCCTATTAGTGTGGGGTTGGTTATATCCTAATTTATTATTGTATGAAGCTCTTTGGTTCTCTAACATCATATCTATGTAATTTGAGCCTTGGGTAAATCTTTCTAGGTCTTTGTGAAGTTCTTCTATAATAAATCGAAAATCTAGGACTTTCTTCTCTAATTTTTCAATTTTGGCCTTTAACTGATGATTTTCTATCTCAACTTTCTCCAAATTAAAAAGTTGCTATCAATGCATGATATATGAGGAGTGCTAAATAGAATGCAAGAAGTAGAATGCTTGTTAAGATTTTCAATATGAAATGTTTGAAATAGAATCAATAACATCACATGTCTGAATCTCATCATGATTTAAACCTCATTGTTAAAAGGGGTTGACAAGGCATGGAGGCTCACATGATCACGCAAGATGATTTCATCCGGTGAATAAGTTGAATTTGGTTCCTTTTGGATCACCTCCAAAGCTGCCTTCTTTTGTTTTTCTTTTTGTTCTTGGAGGTAGAAATTTTATACCTTAATCATTCTCCATATCATTTCCTACACTCTTAGAATCTCTATATAATATAAATATCTCATTTAACATATTGTTGGCAATGGAGTATGTATTTAACCTATTTAGAATTTCTTTGGTGAGGGCACATTGAAGAATATTAATACTCTTAGCATTAACAGTAAATCTACTTTTATCTTGGTCAGATCAATCTTTGAAGTCCAATTCAAATCTATTCCTATCTTTAAGAGGTTCAAATTCTTTCTTAATAATCATCATTACATCAAAATCAATTTAAATGAAACTAGTGATCCTAAGTTTCCAATAATCAAAGTCAGAACCATGTAAAAGTGGTGGAATGTGAATGGGTTGACCTTCTAACTCTCTAAATGTCATTCTTGACTTCCTAAGTGGTTAAACCTATTAATGGAAGCCTTAGGCTTTGATACTGATTGTAGGATCTAGGTAATGAGTCTAAAGGGGGGTTAAATAGACCCTAATTAAATTTTATTTAATTACTTATGTAATATTAATTTGATTTAATTTAATTGGAACACAATAGGATCAACTTAACCACAAGTTAGCAATGATATAAATAAATAAGTGGAAGCAATAAATAAGATTTTCATATACACAATATAGAATAATATAAAAGCTAGTAATAAGTGCATGTAAGTAAATAAGACACGCGATATAATGTTATATCCACCGCAATAAGACACCGCAATAAGACACGCGATATAATGTTATATACACAGTATGGTTCAGCTCAATCCCAATATTATATCCACCGCAACCCAAGTATCAAATCCACTAATGATTCACACTCCAATAATATACCACATTTATAAACAAATATGCCATAAGATTAGAGCTAGGGCCTATTGGTCTTTACACCATTTTAGTCATGCCAAAGACCAAAATAGTTTACTTGTTATTAAAAAATGTAAAATTATTAAATTAATTTTTATCACATCTTATATAACTTCCAATATAAAAAAGCTATTTTATTTCATATCCTATATAATTTTTAACATAACTAATATTATTTTTCATCATACATATATTTCAAAAAAAGCCCACAATTTTCATGGCATGATTAACTTGGTCTCTTTACCAAACAGATCCTAAATGAGGAAAATGGAATATGAACTAAATAGAACCACAAATGAAGACAATGATGTGCAATTGCGAATAGGACTGTTAACAGTTTGAGCTAGATTTAGCTCATTTGTTATTGATTAAGCTTGATCCGAGCCGAAGTCGATCCGACTTTTAATTAGTTTTTGATCTTTTAGTCAACTTTTATGTGTAAATGTATTTGTTTGTTCAATTAAACTATGACTATTCATTTTGGCATAATGTTTAAAAATAAAAACAGATAAACATAATCTATAATTAATATAGTTTGAATAAAGGTTATAGAGAAAATTCTAATGAAGTCTTCCATTAAACTATTATAAAAATCTAACATACTAAATCCAGTTATTTGTATAAATATATATAATTATCTTTTTTTTTAAGTGATTTGATTTTGGGTCGTCTTGTTCCGATCCTATGTCGACTCGAGATTGGATTGCTAAAAATCTCAAGCAAAAAAAGGCTCATTAGTCGGCTCGTTTGAATCAAATCGAGTTCAATTTGATCGAAAATCCAATTTAATTTTTGTGCGATTTTTGATTTTCAAGCAAAATTAACAGCCTTAATTACGAAGTAAAATTTAAAATTATTGAGGTGCTAGCACCTATTGAGTGATTCAACAAGCTCCTTGTGCCTTTCTAAGTGACATGTTTCCCTTAGTGCCTTGTGCAAAAGACCAGAGACGTCAAGCACTTGCCTTTATCGGAAGGATACACTACAACAAGTGCATTTTATCATAAGAAAGTCAAACTCCACAAAAATTAGGTAAAAGAGTTATGACGTTAGCACTAGGCGGAGAAACTTACACCTTCCTCTTCACTCAAGGGATCCCTAAGCACCTCTCATTTTCACTTAGGAGGTCCTCCTCACTCTTCTAGTGAGGGCTCACACAAATCACCTCCCCTTCACTCAAAGGGGCTTCCTTAATTACATGATAAGGGATCAATAAAACACTCAAACTAATACATACAATACAATAACAAACATAAGAAAAACTACCCTTTCCTTCCTAAGATTAGTACCTTTGAGCACAAGGAGAGATGGATCACAAATGAGCACTTGATTACTTCATTTTTCTTTAACCACTTCGCTAATTGCTCCTTAATCCACTTTTCAATCACTCACATTTAGGGATTACCTCACATTTGTTGGGGGTTAAAAATAAACAATAATCATCAAGAAGAAACTTCAAAATACCTCATTTCTTTATATAGGTCCTCCCTCCAATGGCTAGAAATTTGCCCGAAAATAGTGCTAAGGTTGACCTTAGGTCAGCCTCCAACTAGCCATTGCAGAGGTCCAACAGTCAGTTCTAGAAGGCTCAAGGTCATCCTTTAGTCGATCTGGGATGAGCTATATACTAAATACCCAACCATGTTCAAGGTTTGCCTCAAGGCTACTTTAAATCGACCTCATGGAGACCTCACAGAGACCTTGTAGTCAAATCAACCCTTATTCTCTACAGTGTTAATTCGGGTTAATACTAACATCTCTAGATCATTCCCAAGTTTGACCAAGTGTATCTAAACTTCTCAAATAAAATATTTCTTATCTCAATACAGTCTAGACACGACAATATTAAATTATATTAATATCCTAAGTTCTTAAATCATGATCTATAAATTTTCTAAAACTCTAAGGACAATTTTAAAATATTTCTACTAAAATAAAAATAATTAACAATAAATTTAATCTTCAACTGTTCTCTTCTTGATCTCTAAGGCTTGTTCATTAGTCTTGATTACTCCATTACTTTACTTCATGCTTAAATTTACTCCCCAAGCTTTTTTACTTTATCTATTATGTGAAGTACTAAGTTAGCAATAAATTATCAAGCCTACAGACATTAAACTTAAATTATCATTTGTTATCAATTAACTTAAATATAGTGATAAACATTAAAACACGCGATTATATAATAATTATAATGAAGGAACTAAGATATACATGTATGTATATATATGCATATATACATATGTACTTACGTATTTGTATATGTATGTATTACATGTGTGCCAATAATTGGTTCTGCAATATTGATATTTTGGGGATAAAAAAAAAACATTAATTTTTTGTTCGTGTTTGGCCTTGTATTGACACTGATGGAAGAAGATCTGTTTAAATACTACTCTTCACACTTACCAAAAGATTGTACATGCTGATTCTATGGATGCTATTTAAGTATAATATCCTCACTATTCTGCATTCTAATTTTTCCATGGCTTTTGTTCAGCTTTAATACATTGTCACTCGTATGTTATCTAGTTCACATATAACCTGGGATTACAGAATTCCTTCTACAGCTTAAAGCACTTGTACTTCACCTGTAAGTTTTTAGTAATGAAGGCTATGAATTACTTGGTTAATCCTTTTTTAGGTTATTGTTTGGAGGCTTGGAGTTCAAGACCAACTTGCACCTTTGACATCTTTGATGGGCTCTATCAGGGATCAGATATCTTTTGAGGAGGCTACCCACGTGGAACATCAACATTTTTTCCCTGTCTATTTGAACAGATTCACTGGTCACGATGGTTCAATATTACGCATTGCATGGTCTTCTGACGGATTCAAGTTGGTGTCTGTGTCTGATGATCGAAGGTGTTTTAGACACTTAGTCTTGTCATTTTCTAATTCCTGATGGTGCCTTTCTTAGCATAGACTTTAGTAATGTTTTACTTATTTTTATTATTCATGTTAGGCAGTGCTCGCATGTGGACGTCAAGTGGTCAGGCTTTACAGTATCATGGTTATGATCAAAATCTTGGGAGTCATCCGTCAAAAAAAAACCTTGAGCTGTTTGGTCATGATGGTAGAATTTGGGACTGCCACATATCTGATACAGTAAGGTTTAATTACCCCCACATTTTCTTTTCATCGTTTCTTAATTCACTTCATTACACTTTGCTGTGCATTAAATGCTAATATTTCTGGGAAACTCATATGGTCATGCGAAATCTCATATGTATATTTCTACATAAATACACTCGATATTTTTTCTGCTGCTTGATTCTTAAACCAAGTTATGATATTTTTCAAAACTTTCATACTCCATGGCCATGTTCTTTGTGGGAAACTAACTGAATTTCCTTCTAAATACTTCATTTCTTTTTCACGTCAGATCTTTCTCCTTATCATACAATAGGAGTTCACTATTTTTAACTTGTATGATCTTCAAATGACTGAACAATCAACTAATGAGATAGGCTTATTTAATTTGAAAGAGGCATTTACGTCAGAATGTGTATTGACACACAAGTACACATCAGAACGTGAATGTTTGTACTATTTTTTGTGTATATTTACCAAGATAGAGTGGCGCCTAGTCCAAACAATAACAAGATGTAATTTCACTTGTCTGTTCAATTTTTCATGTGCAGACACCAAATAAGAAATGGAGGCCTTCACAATTTACACTTCTGAAAGAGCTCGACGTTTTCTATATTTCAATGTATTTTGAAACATGTTTTCATACATCAACCATAAAGTGTCTGCTTGACTAGGATTGTAGAATCATTGTTCATGGGAATGAAATAGTCAAAGGGGTAGGGATCTAAGAAAGAGGGCAGGAAGGTCCATCTAAAAGGAGTAAGCCACTTTATTCGTTTGGTTTGTTGGGAATCAAACCTCATTTATCAACACAAGTCCTAGGAGAAATCCTATACGAATGCTGTGGAAATACCATTGAAATCACAGTTCACATAGGAAAAACACAATGCGAATCACAGAAGAATAGACAAGAAAGAAAAAACACATCATTATGTCGAAAACCCCAAATTTGGGGAAAAACCACAACTACATTCGGTGAAAATTGCACTATTCATTCGAGAGTCTCCATAAAGAATACAAGATATCTCAATCACATCCTTTTAAGCTCTAGAATAGTTTATGATTTGGTCTCACTGCAACATACAAATCTTGATGTATAAGGACCTATTTAGAAAGTAATCTTTGTAGCAAATGAATCTAAAAAATTAGTCTATTTGTTATGTCACATCACACGGTATAATCAACATGTCAGATGGCCATCAAATGGTATAGCTACCATCTATTCAATTGTCAGCTTATTTTTGTTATACAATCTGTCATATCAGTCAATTTGTTCGTTCCGAAAAGACGATGTGTTCCTAATCGAATGGCCCCATCACCAAGATCAGACAGTCCGATCTTTGCAAAATACTATACTTGCTGTTGCTGCTTTCTCCCTCTTGTCTAATTGTTAGTTTGATGACCCATCCTTCGTCCAATAAATGCTAATGTGACGATCGAGGTTCCACGTATCCATCATGGTTTAGCTTCTAAAAGTCATCCTAGTCTCCTCATTCTCTTGGTTCCTCTCTTTCTATGTTGGTTGGTAGGAAGAAAGGAGACCAGAAAGAAATTCCTTAGAATAGAAGAAGAGCATCCCTTGATGGGATAATTGCTTATCCCTTTTCCTCCTTGGTTTTCAATTTGGTTTTTACAGTTGAAAAATGTTGGCCTTGGGTGCCTTTATGTCACTATCTTTGTCACCTATATGCTTGGTGAGGACACTTACTAGGCTCTTCTCATTTGAGATTGGAGCTCCTAAGCCCTTACATTCAACAATTCTTGAGGTAGAGGAGGTTTCATTTGTTTTGAGTGGTTGGAGCTCACATAGAAAGTAGACAACGTGCTTAACGCTTGACCTGGATAGACATGTTCGTCGAACATACTTATTGCTCAGACAAATGTAGTCCACATATATTCTTTTAGTCAAAGATACTTTGGCTCGATCAGTCATACCTATCTTGGTTGGACATACTCGACGAAGATAGTTATTATTTGGATGAAAGTTCAACTGTCGAAGCTGAAGGAAGTTTGATTGTTTGTATTAGCTTGTTGATGGAGGAAGTCCGCTTTGTGAAGGATAAGACGAGCCATTGATTGAACCCCTGTTGAAAGTGAGTCAATGATTTTTGGGGATCAATATCATATCTTTTTATTGTTGATGAAGAAGAGGAAAAGAAAAAGGTGTAGGAGGAATGAAGAGAAGAGAAAGAAGAGAGGGGGGAGGGGGCCATGACTAAGACAGGGAGATAAGCTTGCAAATAGTTTGGGTCGGATCCAGAATTACTTGTTCCAGCTCCAATCCATGAATGATTGGGTCTTGAGTCAGATTCTGTCAAAGTTGGTTTACAATTGGGTTTGAATCAGATTTAGATTGAATTGGGTTTAGACCCAGTTCAATTAAATTTTTTTATGCACAAACTCATTATATATTTTAAGTCACAAAAATAAATTTTAATTTGTGAAAAATACTCTAATCTAGTAATGTACAAAGCATCAGTGAATTTATTAATTTTTGAAAGATAAACTTAAAAAACAACGAAAGTTCAATTCCTGAACTAATTTCTTTTTTCCACCTACAGTAAAGTACAAAATCCAAGATAATCTAAAGGGGTAATTCTTTCTAGGCCTCTGAGAGAAACCCTTAATTCTGTATAGGTTCACAAAAATAAAAATGTATTATTTGGGTCCCTCCCACCCATTTTTCCTCGTGCATGTTTTTTTTTATGGATTTTGTTAAGTTTGAATGTTAAGTTATTATTTTAAAAAAATACTTGTTTCAGTATTGAAAATATGTTCAAATATTTTCATTTTTCAATTGCTATTATAACATCAACTTTTTCTTTTTTATTGAAAGTGGTTTATTTAGTTCCCTAAATTTGCTATTGCTCGCTTGTTTTGTTTTACTTTTCTTCAATGGATGGGAAAAAAGTATTAAATACCCCACCGCATCTCCCCTTTCTCTCAGAATGGTTGCAGGTTGCTACAACTATGGCTTCATGCCTTAATAGCGTCGCCACAACCATCACATCCCGTTGGCTGTCCACACTCGCAATCAAGCAAATATTCCACCACCACTATCTCATATGTCAATCCTATAAGTACCACTTCGTCACTGATTGCTATTCTTGGTGGTGTTGGTCGTGATGTCCACTGACAAAGAACCATTTGTCGATCGCATGTGTGTTGATCCTTTGAGAAACATTTTACTACTGATTGCAATAACCACTTTTTCATATATGACGATGCCAGTGCCTCCTTCCTGGTGTTGTTGGTCATGACAGAAATTTTGAAATGGTGTAGTGAGGGAGGCAGTGTCATTTCGTTTACATAAGAAATAATAAAAAATTATAATTAATAATAACTAACGTATACTATAGAAATCAACTAAATATGTAGACTTGTATGAAATATTTCTTGGGCAGTCGATGGGAGGGAATAGGACGGGATATTTCTTTTACATAAAATATTAAAAATCATATCAAATGAATTTGTATTAAACATTTATTTGGCAGGAAAGGTGGGAAAGACTATGGAAATATTAAATAATAATAATTAGTGGTTATTTTTGATGAAAATCATGGAATGGACATGTGTGAAACATGTCCAAGGCATGAAAGATCTTATATGCCATTTTTTGCGGGAAAGGACCATAGTGAAGTATTTTTGAATTTTGTGTCTTTGTGCGAACGAAGAGGTCTACTTTAGGATGAACATGTAATTACCCATAAAAAATATTCGAATACTAACAAAATTGACTATTATATTATCGTTATTTGTAACTTATCTCTATTTTTCCCCAATACTTCCACTAAACTCTACATGTTTGAGTATGAATGAATATATGATTTCTATTAAAAAAAGAATGAATATCTGATTGGAAGAGATCAAAATTCAAAGTTTGACACTATTCCTTTGAAGATAATTTGATATCTAGCACAAAAGTTTCATAGGATTAAGATGAGAACTTAAGAAGAGACGTTACCGACATTGAAGAGATTTGAGATATAAATTTAAGGTGCACTTTGTAAAGTGAGAGAGAATAAAAGAAAATATAATTTTTCTTGTCAGGACAATCACGACGAGTTTGACAATAAAAAGAGGTGAGAGCTTGTTGGGTTGAGTATGAGAGAAGGACAGAGGTAAAGTTAGGGTTCCAAACTTTTTGCAATTTGTTCATTTTCGTGAGGCTTGAGAGCAGTGAGGAAAGAAGAAATTTGATTTAGTTTCATTATTTAATAGTATATAAGTTTTAGTTTTATTAGATAAGATTTTAATAATAAATTTTTTTTAATATTAATAAAAAGAATAAAGAGGAGGTAGATATACCTATAAGTTTAATCTTATATTTAATATTATTAATAAATAATTTAACGTTAATATTAAATATATCTAATTCTATTCCATATGTATCCCAGAAGTGTCCTATGTCTTAAAAGTATCTTACATATCAGAAGTGTCTTGGAAATGTCTTAGTATGTGGCTTAGAAGTGTTCTAAAGTGTTCTGAATAGTTTTTTTAATGTTATTTTATTAGGACACGACACGTGACGTGTCCGACACGGTGTTCCTACATATTCCCTTGTGTTTGTGTGTTCGACACGAACACGATGTGATTTTTTGAAGTATCCATACTTCATAGAAAGGCACTCTTCCTCCTAGAGATTGTACTTGGAAGCTAGAAAAAGAGTTGATAAACATCTTGAGGACTTGAGAACATGATGCGGGACAGATGAATGACGATGCAGTTTAGAGATCAGCAATTTTATAAAGCAGATTATTCACAAAATATCAGAGAATAATTTTGTAATGACTGGAAAATTAATTAAACCAGTAAAACTGATTTCTTTCAAAAATTTAAATAAATTAGATCTAAGGTAATTGAAAAATTACCAATTCAGATTAGGACGCAATCCGGTTTTCAATAAATCAGAAACAGGGAACAAGATTAAGGATCTCACAATATTTAACCAACAGTAATTTAAATTCACTCAATAATGAAAGGTCACACAGGTAGAACAAGTTCGAGCAAATCACAAGCGAGCAGAAAAATCCAAATTATTCGACTTTACCAGGTTAAAGGCTTTGTTGAAATTCGTATCTGAGTCATAGAGTCCAGCGACTACGATGTAATTTCCTCAAAATAGGGCTGTCAGCTTCGGGCGCNCGTGCGGGTGCTGGGGCTCTGGGGCGCTGGGGCACTCGCGACGGGGCGCAGGGTGGCCGACTGGGCGCGCACGACGGTGTCGAGCGGAGCTTTGTGCTCGGTCAATGTAGTCGGGAGAGTTGTCAGTGATGTGGATACGTGACGTCGCGATCACGTCGAACCGGAGTCGGCAAGCTGGATCCAAGAACGCAAACTAGCAGGTGGGGTGGGCGATGATGAGGTGAGTTGAATGCTGAGAGATGTAAGATGAATGGAATCAAACTCGGAGAGGAGGAGCTGGAGCGGGTGGAGTTTAGGGATTCTCTCCCAAGGCCCAAGCCCTTCCCTATCCAGGATATCGATTCATTCCAGAATCAAATAATCCTAAGGAAAATACAAGTCAAATTCAGTTAGCATTTGGAAAAATAAGAATAACAGGGAGGCGTTTATATAGATCTCCATACAAACTGACTCAATAAAGAAAAAATACATAATGTAATAAATTCCTTACACAAACGAGAAAGTACTAGATAACATGCCTAAAATAACAATCACAGAAATAGAAATAACTAATACTAAATAAATGCGAGAAATAAAATTATCCCAAAATGGAATCTCCAATCAATCAGAATGAATGGAAGATTTCAATCCACCAAGTCAGCGATCCGCAGTATCCATCTTTCTAAATCTGTCCTAATAGTCAATCGATCCAGATTGAAGTAGCGTGGCTAGATCGGCCGTCGACGGTAAACTCTGCCAGGAATGAATCGACGGTCAATCGTGGTGTCCCCATCAGAACACCATGATTGAATCGCTTTGAGCTTTCTCCTCTTTTATGCTTTTAATCACTTCGAATGAAGGACAAATGAGTAGAATAGTTGAGAGCTATTAATGAGTTCAAAGTATGTTATGTTTCAAGTGCTCTGTCACTCGTCCATTGTATTGTACCAACCAAAAACAATCATTGCAAGTATTCTCTTTAAAAAAAAACATTGTTTCTGCGAATAAAGCTCCAGTCACATTGATCTCTACATCATTAATTCTCCACAGCTTCAATCAAAAGCGATTTCTTCTTGAATCCAAAGGAAACATATGTTGATGGAGCAATGATGCTTATTCATTTAACTTGATTGAAATAAGTTTGATAATATACCTACATAATCAAGTTGCTAGACAATCATATTAGTAATGATTTACTTAAATACATTGTTAAACACCAAAACCAATGCTATCAGAAGTTAGGAACCATCAGTTTTGCCCTTTTAAATATTTGGCAACATGGTAGATTGATAAAAAAATGAAATGAAGTTAAATAATTAACATATTAAATGAAATTAAAATGAAATATACAGAAGGTAAGGGACTCCCCTTTAATTGAGGTGCCTCCCCTCAAATGATACTCAACAAGCTTCCCATTGAGTGGAGCTTCCCTTCAATGTTTCACAGGAAAATTCGGCACAGGCACTTTCAGAACGTGACTTTAAAATTTTGACAAGAAAATATAGCAAATATTATAGGAGCCGCACACTCCAATAAAAACAAGATATATGATATAAACAATGCCCACCTATTTGTAATTAGAAAGCCTTGCTCCATGCAATATGAATAACAACGTCCAGCCATGTGTATGAATAAACCAAAATATTTACTGTTCACATAGATATATTCCAACTAAATTTATATGCATGCTCTCCTCTTTCCGAGTCTTTAACTCAATAGATAGATAAAATAGAAAACACTAATTTCCTTTCTCGCAATACGAGCTTGATTAAGATAAAGAAAAAATATGATCAATGTCCAATAGAAGCAAAACCAAAGTATCAAAAAAAATAGAAAAAGCAATAACATTACTCGAATGGTCCGCTAAAGTAGATGATACAACTACTTATGAGTACCAAATCTTTTTTTACTATTGAAATACTAGTATACGTGAAGCTCTCTGCGATCTCAATTGTCTATTCTCAGTGTATTGCTCTTCCAATTTTAATATTTGATTCTATGTATGTATTGTATTTTATATATAAGATTTTTTTTTTTTTATCTTGTAGGTTGAACCTATTATTTGAATATATTTTTTTAATTAGAAGTATCAGAAGTATCAGACGAGTATTGAATAAGTATCGGATTTAAAAATTGATACGCCACGTGGTGTATCAGATACATATCGGTGGAGTATCGGGGAGTATCGGTATCTAATCTCATCTCAGTTAGGCAT
Source organism: Apostasia ramifera (assembly GCA_019297695.1). NCBI lineage: Eukaryota > Viridiplantae > Streptophyta > Magnoliopsida > Asparagales > Orchidaceae > Apostasia > Apostasia ramifera. Next base: position 85,749 of record JAEMOT010003281.1, on the reverse strand, counting down.
GTCTTGTGCAGGCCATCATATTGCACCCACATTGAGCAAATTGTAGGGCGCTTCAAGACCTTTTGCGGAGTTTGTTGATTAGAAATTGTATGGTCCGTTGCTTGGTCATGCCTCATTAGTTATTAGGGGATCTTAACATGTGGAGGGCTTGACTGATAACCAAATGATGGTCATTAGGAATGGATATACTCAGTTGATGGTCGCAAGGCAATAGTAGTGTGGTGCTCTAAACGCCAATCTTGAAGCATTAATCAGTCGACCATTTGGCGAGGAGCTGGGAGGTTGGTTCTTCAGTCTGGAACCAATGTAATTGTCAATTTTGGTGATTGACTATTTCAATGTATGGGCTAAACATAACAAGCTGAATAGTTCACTGGGGCAATAAACTACGTCAATTGATCGTGCTGAAGGGTGGTCCTTGCTGGGTGGTTATCAATTAGAAGGGTAGTTGCATTGATGAGGGGATCATGAACATGCTGCTTGGATAGTCGCGAAGAGGGAAAGTGAGGGAAATTTTTTTATTGCTGGCAATATTTTTGGTTTCATCAAATTTACAGAATGCAAATTTCTTGGTTTATTTAGAAAATTGTGGAACATAATAGAAATGAAATTATGCTAAAACTTGTTAAGCTTGGTAAAAGAAGAAATTTAAAGGATGCTGAGTCCAAAAAAGGAAATTTAAGTTCCTTTTAATTCTTAAGAAGTTCGTAATTATGCAATCATTCGCTAAGAGTAGCTTCATTCACTAGTCTTTATTTGTTTATAGGCTATAGTAGGTTGTGTTGCATTATGAGACAAAAGCTCAAATTGGATATTTCCTTGTATTTGAGATTATGACTCATGTAATTATCTTTTGGGTAAATTTTGTCACTAAAAGGACTTTTTACTCGTTTAACTCTCAATGTTATGTATTTAGATTTGTCGCCCTTATTTTTAATGTATTGTTACGAATTGACCTTTTGCATTAACTCTGTGAACTTGCTCTTTGGAAGGGGGCTAGTTTGTAATTAATCATTAAAAGTAGGGTGATATATTTAAATATCTATTGGTTACGATTAAATGAAAAAAAGTTTTTGTTTATGCCTTCAAAGAATGGGGATGATATGTAAATTTATTGTATTAAAAAAACAATAGTTAACAGAGTTAATGCAGGTAGTTGGTTCATAATTATATATTTAAAGTAGGAGTTGGCATATGTAAATACTTAACTTTGTGGATTAGATCATCTAAAAAAAAATGGTGGGTTAAATGAGTAACTTTATGGGTGGCATATGTAATTCCCGCTTTATCCTTTATCCTTTTGTGAAGTGCTTTTATTCATCGATTATACATTTGTCTGCTTGAGCATATTGTTTTCTCCTAATTGCCTGATTTTTTTTTTTCTTTTTGTGCTTTCTTAATCGTCAGTCTTCTGTTGATTAATTCATCAAACTATGTGCATCATCATCAGTGAATTGGATTTGATTTCATGAATACTTCTTATCCAGTCAAATTGTATTTTATATTGCTGGACGTGGTATTTACTCCTATTTATGCAAATCTTGTTGTAGAATCTCTATCCATGATACTTTTGGCGCAATCCTTTTGTTTGATTGCCTTTCATCCATCTCACTAATCCTAAGCTGTGCAGTTTATTATCACAGCTGGTGAGGACTGTTCCTGTCGGGTATGGGATGTGGATGGTAACCAGCTATTGATGTTCAAAGAACATGAGTACGTTGATTTTATAACTGAATGTAGTTTTAATGAAAGCATCCATGCTAGGTAATCTATCTCAAATCGTTGTTGTGATTGCTGCTGTTCAGGGGAAGAGGCATATGGCGATGTTTGTATGATCAAAACTCATCACTTCTTGTTACGGCTGGATTTGACTCTGCTATCAAGGTGCATCTTATCAGTTCTTCAATTAGAGAACTGACAAGCAATAGCAGGTTGATGAATGACCTGAAGGATTATACAGAGATATTTTCTATTTCAGCTCCTCAAGTAAAAGGTCAGCAAGGTCTGATGGACAGGTCATACTCCATCCCCCTTCCTGTCATGCTCTATTCTTTGTTTCCAAAATCATTGTACAGTGATTTCATGATACCTCAGCACTAAAAAACCCAGTCATAAGCCCCAAGATCTGTTCTGTTCAGCAAATGCATCATATCATGTTTTATTTCCAGTATCAGTAATAAGATTTAAACATGGTTTCCTGATACCCCAGCACTAGAAAATTCTGACATAAGCCCTATTAAAGGGAGATAGGCTGCAGACTGCCAAGTAGATATCTTATCACTAAAATAAGGGATTCTATGACACTAGTCATTGCAAATTCTGATTGATTTCATTTGGGTTAACTTGTCTGTCTGTGATATCATGAATCATAGAGCATTTTGGATGAATGCATTGTTGCTAGATCGTTTGTAATTTGTCAGAGTCCATGTTTTGCTGATTTATTACTATTATTACTACTATTGTTTTCCAAGACAAGTTTGGCTGCTAAACAAACATGAACATTTTCATTTCTTTCTAGAGAAACAAAGAACCTTTAACTTAGCACCAAAGTATTCTCTGGAAAATTTTTAGCATAGTAACTTGTGTTTTCCATGCTTTTTTTAACCTAACTTTCTATGTTTTCTTTTTATGAAATGTAATGAAGGTATTGATCTATGATCACCCTGTTGAGCTTTCAATATCTAATTAGTATCACAAGTGGAACATTAGTAAAGTGAAAGTTTCAAATGATTATGAGTTGTGATTATTTGTGTATATCACACATACATTATGCTTAAAGTAATACACACACTTGTCTTCACATTGATACATACATGCATGTACTATATGTATCTTTCTCTCTACATTTATATACTTTTATATATTTATGTATCTGTTGTATGTTTTTTATGCATGTATGTAAGGAGGTAGATGTTTAGTCTCAGTTTGCCAGTCCTGCAATTAGCATACGTTAATTATAAAAATTTCATCTGCATATATCTTGTTAATTGTTCATTTATCATTCGAGACAGAATCATTGTTTTCTCATTTATGTGATAAATAGGCTCTTTTTACTCTTTGTTCTAATCTGTGTTCCTTTCTTTATACTGCAGCAAAAGTGAATATGTACGTTGCTTGCATTTCGCTCAAGAAGATGTCCTTTATGTGGCCAGTAACAATGGCTTTTTCTATCATGTTAATCTTTCTGATCCTCGCGATGTAAGATGGACTACTCTTTGCCAAGTCAGTAAAGAATCGCCAATTATTTGTATGGATTTAATGACTATAAAACCTTGTAAATCATCTTGTTTAATGGAATATATCATAGCTATTGGGGATGGCACGGGAAAGGCAACAATCATGGTTTTGTGCTGTGGTAAATTTTCTTCTAAAGTAGTTCTTTCCTTCACCTGGGTAGCAGAAAAAGAGAGGCAACTATTGGGAATTTATTGGTGCAAGTCACTTGGTTATAGGCAAGTGCAAGCAATTTTCTGCCTTCCTCGTCTAATAGATCTTCAAAAATATGCTCAGTTTTTCCTTCCCATTAATGCAGCCACCTGCTTACAGCTGGCCCCAGAGGGAGTTTAAAACTTTGGAAAATAAACCCTTTATTACTATGCAACTCTGAAGACAACAATAACGAACAAAAAGTATATTTAATTGCAGAGTTCACATCGTATTATGGGGCTCGAATCATGAGCATGGATGCATCTAGCAAAGATGAGGTAAGCACTGAGAAATGCATTTGAAATGAAGTAGAACTTTAAAGCCATAATTGACTATATTTATATGAGGCCTAGCGCCAGCAACTCAATATTATCTTATTTGCTACATTTGTTACGTTGATCTTGACAAGGACGTATTTCATTCTTTGTTTCTTATTTAGTATTAAAATTTTTGGAGCTGGCTATCTTCATCTGTTGCAGCTCAAGAATTTGATGTTTTAAAATAGTAATGTGGATTCCGAGGAAGGCAGTTAGGACTTTCATAATCAAAGCAAAAAAATATGAACTTATAGTTGAAACGAAATGAGTTGGGGAGAAAGCTAAAGAAATTGAAAAAATAGGCTTCAAAATTTTGGTACTTCTGTAAAAATAAGATTAAAAATGGAGCATAATTCTCGACATGAGTTTAAGGATAATGTAGTGAAAATCAAGAGTAATAAAAATAGAATTATAGTTTTAAAAATTGTTATCAATAAAATAACTCTTAACATTATATGTGTATGTCCCTCAGGTATGTTTGAATGCGAGTATAAAGGAAAAGTTTTGAAATGATTTAGAAAAGTTGGTACAAGGAATATTTTAGGATGAGAATATTTATCAAAGAAAATCTAGATGAAAATGTTGGAAGCGTTGTTTTGATGTGATCATATATGAAGGTTATTATAATGAGACAAAAATTTTGATTCTCTTTTTTCAAGCAGGAATTTCAGTGTGTTTGAACTTTTTTCAGGAGTTACTTCCTAGAATCATTTATAGGAGTATGCATTTGTCAGAAAGGTTCTTTGGTTTATTAAAGGTTCACAGCAAAATAGCTTTATAACGTGTGTGGTTACTTAAATAACCTACTAATTGCACCTGTGCAGGTTCTTGTATGTGGTGACCAGCGTGGCAACCTTACTATATATCCCTTGTTGGGGAAGTTGATCTATGCTGACTCTGTTGAAATGGTAGAGAAAATTTCCTCAATTAATCAGTTTAAAGGAGCACACGGAATTTCTAGTGTAACCAATGTCGTAATTGCCTCATTAGAATTCAACCAAATGGAAATACGCACAGTAAGTGACCTAGAACCTGATATTTCCACCGGACATCAATAAGGACCGGTGAATCAATAAATTTTTGAAATTATTTTCTAGACAGGAGGCGATGGATGCATTTGCTATTTTAAATATGACCAGCAATTCCAGTTGCTGGAATTTGTTGGGATGAAACAAGTGAAAGAGTTAAGTACAGTTCAGTCTGTGCATTCATGTTCATCCTCTGAGATAGACTTGGCAAAGGTTGATTATGCAATAGGCTTTACGTCAGTGGATTTCATTGTGTGGAGCCTAATCAATGAAGCAAAGGCACGTACTTTTATTTCACATAAAAAAGTTTATTTGTTCTTTATTTTGTTTTTTCTTTTGAAAGATTCTGGATGTTCCTTGTGGAGGATGGCGGCGCCCATATTCTTATCTTCTCGGGGATACTCCTGAGTATCAGCACTGCTTTGCGTTTGTTAAGGTTCATTTCTTGTACACCTAAACCATATTAGTCAAATAGTACATCTATAGTTATGCTGACTGTTGGCCTTTTGATTATTCTGTTTGCTGTTGAAAATCATTCCCATTGTTTCCAGGATCTTAATATTCATATACGTCGCCTGTGGATGCCATGCCATGAAAGACAGCAGTATCCTCGTAATTTACACATGCAATACCATGGAAGAGAGATACATACCCTGTGCTTCATACCTTTAATTTTGCCGTTAAATTCTAGAGAAAGCTGTGATTCATTGATTGCAACTGGTTGTGAAGATGGAACTGTGAGATTAACTAGGTGTGTTGCCTTCAAATATTCCCTTTATTTTATTGAAGATTACTACAATTATAATAGATGGTAAACTTTTCATTGGCTTTCCTTGGTATTCTGCTTGATAAACAACTGTTTATCTATTGTGTTAGAAGAAAAAAACTCATTTCCTTTTTTGTAATCTGGGTCTTTTGTGTATGTCTATCCTCTTTTCTAGGATATATCAAACATTTTTAGTTTCAAGCGTAAAAGTACCCTAAAGCATTTTAGGACTCGACTTTGAACTGATCAGGTGCTCATCTCTGAACATGGGACGTTGGTCTGAATCTAAGTTGCTTGGAGAGCATATTGGTGGATCAGCAGTAAGGTCTATATGTTTCACATCAAAGATTTATACAATAGGGGCTGGTCAAACGTGCGGTACCAGTGATGATGCTTTAAGGAGCAAACATGAGCCCTCCCTGCTTATTTCTGTTGGTGCCAAACAAGTCTTAACTTCGTGGATTTTACGATATAAAACGGCGAATACTGTTGAAAAGGATCTCAACGGAGAACCTGAAGAATCGCCTGTCTCTTCCAAACGGGCCCAATCATCAATATCTTTTCAATGGCTTTCCACTCATTTGCCACCAAAATATGCCAATCCTCTGAGAAGCATGGAAGAAATAACAGAAACTATGATAGTAGATAAAGCTTCTACCATCTCTGAAGGAAGATTGGGACCATATATTCCTGAATATAGAAAGTTTAAACACAATACGCCCTTCACAGATATTTATGAAAATGATTGGAGATACCTTGCTGTCACTGCTTTTCTGGTGAAACAAGTTGCTAGCAGGTAAAGTGTTGGTGATATTGGATTTTTGCATTTGAAACATGTGCTCTTGTTGCTTTATCAGTTTTGTGCTATTTTTTTTTTTAATTCTCTTAACCTGCACAGGTTGACAATTTGTTTCATTGTAGTTGCTTGTTCTGATGCTACACTAACGTTGCAAGCCCTTCTTTTACCTTACCGGTTGTGGTAAGTATAACTAGACAAGAAATGTTTGCCTCTGCAGTATTCAGTTATTCTACTCTTGTTTTTCTTATCCTTTTGATAGTGTTGGTTGCCAAAAAATTCAGTGATCTTTATGACACACTTCTTAGGAAGATAAAAACTGACCTTGTGAACCCATGTACAGGTTTGATGTTGCTTCCCTGATGCCACAGCCAGCACCTGTTCTGGCACTACAACATGTTGCTATTCCACTTGCCAACTCTAGTGGTAAGTCTTGACTTTTGGGTCCTTTTTTGATTTGCATGATCTCACTGCACTGATTCATCTTTACAGTGCTGCATTTTATTTGCTAAATGCTTTTTTTTTATGTGACAACGAAAACAAAACAGAATATAGAGGTAAAATAAAATTACATAATGCATAAACAAAACTCAGAAAATCATATGAAACCTGTCCAGCATCATGGTTTTTCTCTTCTTCTGATCTTGAATTTACAAATGGTGAAGGTTGAAATTCACCATATTGAAATTGTGAACGTTGGAAAAGGATGCAGGATTTTGGATCAGTATTAGAAGATTGCTGTACAATACAAATGTTACTCAAATTAACTCTAAATACAGGATCAAGTAAAATATCAAAATAGCTAAAATTCCCATATGATCTTTTAACTTAAGAAAATTCTTACAATTTGGGTGAATATTATAAAATCAAAATTGTAGGGGTTATCAGTTTCCATAGGTTTTGCATATTTGGATTAAGATGGGTTATTAGTTTCTTATTTACTTTATGGTGTCTTTGTTTTAGTTTTTTTGATCTTTTCCTCTTGTTTGTTACGTCATATTTGTGAAATTTTTTCTTTTTATTATTCAGCAAGTTTTATTTATTTCCTATCATTGTGTGGGCTAAAATTTTATGAAATGCCATAAATTCTATGTAATTTTCATCTTTGAGTGTAATAAAGAATATTGCTCCCCCCACTCTTTATTCTCTTTCTTCTCTATTTTCTTCCTTTCTGTTTCTTCTTGGTTCTCTCCCTCTTCTTCTCTCTACTTCTTCCTCTTTCTCTTCTAGTCTTTTCCCATTTCACCGTTCCGGTTCTGCATTACTTTTATTCTACATACTAGCATTGTCCTCTGCTATATTAGGTATTTGAAAGTTTGAAGCTGAAGAAAGCTGCTCATCAGTTTCTGCAGGTTCCTTGGTCACATATTTGATTTTCTTTCCCATTCAAATCATATCTTTCCAAGAATAAGTTGATTCGGTTCATCTCTTTAGTTTTAGTTGCACTAACATATGTAGAGAATTAATTCTTAGCCATTTATAATCGGCAGCCACTTGCAGGTAATTTTTGTACTCGGATATCCCATATAGTCATCAGTGGATCGACAGATGGAAGCATCTCTTTCTGGGATATTACTGAAACAGTTGAGGACTTTATACAGCTAAGTTCAAAATTCCAAACTCAATTGCTTATTGATTGTCAAAGAAGGCCACGCACAGGAAGAGGAAGTCAAGGTGGACGATGGTGGAGATCATCGACAAGACAACCTATCGAGAAGAGACTCAAAGGTTCGACCACAAAAATTGCAACTCATGAATCGTCATTCTCTCAAGAAAGCCAACCTGTGAATGCTCAGATAAATAGTCTCAAATCCAGCATTTCAGCTTCCTATTCACTTGACACTCAGTCTATCTTTCATTTAGAAAGACGAGAAGTTCTGCCTTTACTTGTCCTTGATTCTGTGCACCAATCAGGCGTCAATTGTCTTTATGTGGCTGAAATGAAGAATTCTTCACATTTGAAATCTGGGGCAGATTATTGTGTTGTAAGTGGTGGAGATGACCAAGCTGTGCAGTGCCTTGTTTTTAATTTTGATGCATTTGATGCAGCAGTGATTAATGTTGGTGCAATCAATGGTCAAACTGCCGGTTTGGAAAAATATACGCTTGCACCTGGTCAGCAATCAGGTTGTCTATACTATTTTTTTTTAAACATTCAGGGGAAGCTTTAGCTCTCTACTTAAGGTAAAATGTCTCTCTTGCAGGATGTAACTTCTACACGAAGTTCCCAAGAATTCTTAAACGGCAAAGCAGTAACTCAGCTCACAGCTCATCAGTTAAAGGTACAAGTTAATCCCCATGGCCACCTAATTTGATTAATTTAGGAGGTTTGTTGTTATATGTTAGTTTTAAAGGGTATAGCACTATTAAGGAGGCAAGTAATGCTAACTAACCACTAGAATAAGACATTTGTCTATAAGCCACTAAACAATTATCATGGCACATCCTTACAATCTATAAAGATGGTATGAGTGAAAAATAGGGGTTTCCTTTTTTTGCCCTTCAATCTCGACATGTGTTCCATTAATGACATTCAAATAGCTTGGCACAAACTATTCAACTATCTGTCAAAGCACTTTCTTTAAACTTTCAACGTTTGTCAGCACTATAAACTTTACCACATTCATTTAGTATATACATATTCTTGCATGTAAAAGTCTACTCCTACACAATCTATTTCCATTTCTGCCTTTCAGTCTTTACTATCTAGGTAGTGGGCTAGATTATTCTAGAGTTTAGGCTCTTCAACCTCACTTGCTTTATTCTTTTGTCATTTGTGAGCACAATTAATTGTACCGCATGCATTCAATACATACATAGAACTGCATTAAATCCCAACTCCTGCACATTCTACTCTGTACGTAGTAAGAAATATATTGCCTCGGACAACTTCTCATTAGGCAAAGTAAATTTTTCATATAATTTATTAAATTGCTTATGTTCTATCTTTAGCTAAATTTGTTTACCATTATTTTGTCAAGTTCTGAAATTTTGTATGCTTTATACATTTGATTTCGTTATTTCTTTTAGGGTAAATATCATTCAGGTCTCTCAAATTAGGGGTAATATCAAATAGGTCCACAAATTAAAATTTTTTTCAATTGGGTTCCTAAGGTTAATATTTTATTTCAATTAGGTTTTTTTTATAATTTATAATAAAATTTATTTCTAAATTAAATATCTAAAATATAAAATAACAAAACTACCCTTCCATTCTCCTTGCCCGTGTCTTCGCACATGCGCTCAAGGTGGTGGCCCTGCACTATTGCCTACATGCGGCAGCATCGAGGTGGTGGTGGCGGCAGCGATGAGCAAGGTTGACAAGAGAGATGGGAGAAGGTATTTTGTCATTCTATATAACAACAACCAAGCCTTAATCCCACTAGGTGGGGTTGGTTATATGAATTCTTTGTTTTTATTGCGCTCTATCAACTAACAAATTCTTATTTAAGTCTAAGTAACTAAGATCACTCCTTTGGTCTTCCTCTACCTCTTTGTACATTAACAAGATCAATAATTCCATTTTTCTACTTGAAACTTCAATTGATCTACGATTTATATGGTCAAACCATCCAAGCTGATTTTCTCTAAGTTTATCCTCAATTGGTGCAGCATTAACTTTTTTCCAGATATACTCATTTCTCATTCTATCCTTTCATATATATCCACATATCCACCTTAGCATTCTTATTTCTGTAATATTTATTTTATTTGTATGTTTTCTCTTTGCAGGCCAGCATTCAGCACCATATATCATCGCTGATTTTACTACAGTTTAATAAAATTTACTCTTGATTTTGGATAAAATTTTTCTATCTTACAACATACCATAAGCATTTCTCCGTTTTACTCATCCTACTTGAATCCTGCTGATAACGTCGTTATCTATTTCACTATCATTTTGAATGATTGATCCAAGGTATTTTAAACGCTCTCTTCTTGACAATTTGATCACTAATTGTCACATCTCTAATATAAGTATTTCTTTCTTGACTAAATGTGCACTCCATATATTCAGTTTTTAATCTACTGAGATGAAAAGCCTGAAACTCTTGAGCATTCTTTCAAAATTCAAGTTTTGTTTTAACTCTTTTAGTTTTATCAAAAAGGACAATATCATCTGCAAAGAGCAAACATCAAGACATTTCATTTTGAATATGTCCAGTTAGGACTTTCATAATCAAAGCAAAAAATACGAACTTAAAGCCGAGCCTTGGTGTAATCCAACTGTAATAGAAAAATCCTTAGTCAAACCTCATTGTGTCCAAACATAGGTAACAGCTCCTTTATACATATCTTTAATAACTTAAATATCAAGCATTGCAATAAAACTCTCCAAATTACTTCTCTTGAGACTTTATCATAAGTTTTTTCTAAATCAATAAAATTAAAATATAAGTTTTCCTTTTTCTCCTTAAACTTCTCTATTAAACTTTTCAATAAATGAATAGCTTCTATAGTAGATCTACCTGGCATAAAACTAAATTGATTCTCTGATACCTCAGTATTATGGCGTAATTTATGTTCAATCACCCTCTCCCAAAGTTTTAAAGTATGACTCATTAATTTAGTTTCTTTATAATTGGCACAATTCTGTACATCGTCTTTATTCTTGTAGATAGGTACTAATATACTCTTTCTCCATTCATTTGACATTCTTTTAGTCTTCAAAATCATATTAAACAATCTAGTGAGCCAAGAAATTCCTTCATCTTTTAAGCATTTCCAAACATCTATCCATGATATGGGGACCCTTGCTCATTTTTCACTACACCCGGGCGCCGATGCAGCGGCCTTTGTCCATTTATCACTGTATTCAGGCAATACAGCGTGTTGCTTTTAGGGAACACCCTAGCTTTAGCATAATTTTCTAAAGGATTCATGTCATGATTGATTTGATAAGTTTTACACTGACTGTCGACTGATTGATGCAATCTTCCGTGTTTCTCATCCGAGATTTGGGACCCGGCAACGACGCGTTGTATTTTATCATTCTATATTTTAAAAAATTTAATTTAAAAAGAAAATTTATTGACATTTATAAAAAGAACCTTATTGAAATAAAATGTCAGCCTTAGGGATCTTATTGAAAGATATTTTAAAAACATGGACCAACTTGATATTGCCCCCTAACCTTAGGGACTTGGGTGAGTACCTTTTTCTTTCAATATAGCAATTAGATGAATAAAAATTACAAAACATTGAATGCGCATCTTCGTTAATGGGAACTCCCAAAAATGTTCTTTCATGATGCTTTTGTTATTCTTATTTGTTTCCTATTTTTGATGATTTGCAATTTTTTTATCGTATTTTCTTTTGAATAGAATATTTTACCTCTCAATCAAGTGTATAGCTCGGATATAATGAATCTGTTCATTTCTCAGCTTTAGTCCTTATTTGGAAAGCCTAAAGATCTTTAGGCCTGGCTTGGTTGGGGCTTGAAATTTAGAAATTATTCGTTGTAGTATGACGAATTAGAATTTTGACTCTAGTCAATCGGTTAAACGCTTATAAAAAACCATTTTTGGTTTGAAAGTGGATATATTAATTTTGGTCTTTGGTGGTTTGGCAAAAACAAGAGTACTTATAAGTGAGAAGCCAACATCTTTTCGCCCCTAAATTTAATTATTATAAACAATAAATTCTATTAGCTGAAATTAACAGTAATTGTATTTTACGTAAACTTCAAATTCTTTTGAGAATACGTTCGATTAATTTTTTACCATAAATTTGTTTGTATATTTTTCAAAATATGATCTTAATCAATTTTGAAATGCGTCGTTGTCGGGTCCCAAGTCCCGGATGAGAAACGCCTCCGCGTTTAGTAGTCGACAGCCAGCGTAAAATTTGTCGAATCAACCATAACATGAATCAAAATTGCGCTAAAGCTAGGACGTTCCTTGGAAACGACGCGCTGTATTGCCTGAATACAGTGAAAAATGAGCAAGGGCCGCTGCATCGGCGCCCGGGTGTAGTGAAAAGTGAGCAAGAGTCCCCACATCATGTTCGGATGCGGGTAAAGAAGCTAGTCCATCATACTAGAACTCAAGTCAGTAGGATTAGATTAGGAACTTGGAATATAGATAGCCTGACGGACAAGCTAATGAAGTTGATGGATATTATGATTCATAGAAAGATTAATATTTTGTGCCTGCAGGAAACAAAATGGGTTGGAGAGAAAGCTAAGGAAATTGATGGCTTAGGTTTTAAACTTTGGTATTCTGGTAAGAATAAAAATAAGAATAGAGTGGGTATAATTCTAGATAAGAGCTTGAAGGATCACGTAGTGGAAGTTAAATTGTGATAGAATTATGGCTTTAAAAATTATAATCAATAGAATGATTATTAACATTGTAAGTGTGTATGCTCCCCAAGTAGGTTTGGATGCGAGCATAAAGAAAAAATTTTGGAATGATTTGGAAGAGTTAATACAAGAGATACCTCAGGAGAAAAGATTATTTATTGGAGAAGATTTAAATAGACATGTAGGAAGTGTTACTGAGGAATTTAATAGCATCTATGGTGGATATGGTTTTGGAGAGATAAATGAGGAGAGTAAAACTATTTTAGAGTTTTCTTCAGCATATGATTTTGTAATTGCTAATACTTTATTCAAGAAGAGAGAGGATCATGTTATCATGTACAAGAATGGAACTTCAAGAACTCAGATTGATTATTTTCCTATAAGAAAACGAGATCGCTTGGATTGTAAAGATTGTAAAGTCATTCCAAGTGAATGTTTGACTACCCAACATCGATTATTGGTTTTAAATTTTGAGATAAAGTATTAGAGAAAAAATAATAAGTCAAAATCCTATCCTCAAACTCGATGGTGGAATCTAAAGAATGAGAACAAATATATATTTAAGAAAAAAAGTTCTAGAACTTGGGCAATGAAACATTAACGGGGAAACTGATCTTATATTGTTGACAGTTGCTAACTGTATCCATAAGGTGGCGAAGGATGTGCTGGGAGAATCCAAAGGAATGATTTCAAATAATAAAGATACTTAGTGGTGGAAAGATGATGTACAAGAAAAAATTAAGGAAAAAAAGATTTGTTATAGAGATTGGTTTAAAAACAAAAATAAGGATAAGTGTGAGAAATATAAAGTGGCTCGATAAGAATCTAAAAAAGCAGTAGGCAATGCAAAAAATATGACTCTTGAGAATTTATATAAGAAGTTAGATACTAAAGAAGGTGAAAGACAATTATATAGGATTGTCAAGGCATGAGATAGAAAAACTAAAGATTTAATTGAAGTAAAATGTATTAAAGATGAAGATCAAAAAATACTTTTCATGGAAGAAGATATGAAAGATAGATGGATGAGTTACTTTCAACAGCTTCTCAATGAAGGTTGTGAAAATTTAATTGATCTTACGGAATTTAGCACCCCAAAAGAAAGTAAATATTACTTACATCTGACATATTAGTAAAGGTGAAGTCTAGAAAGTTTTAAAGAAGATGGAGCATAAAAAAACAGTAGTACCAGATAATATCCCAATAGATGTTTGGAAGTGCTTAGGAGATGGAGAAGTTTCTTGGCTCACTAGATTGTTTAATATAATTTTGGAGATTAAAAGGATGTCAAATGAATGAAGGAATATATTAGTACCTATTTATAAGAATAAAGACGATGTACAAAATTGTGCCAATTATAAAAAAACTAAATTAATGAGTCATACTTTAAAACTTTGGGAGAGGGTGATTGAACATAAATTACACCATAATACTGAGGTATCAGAGAATCAATTTAGTTTTATGCCAGGTAGATCTACTATAGAAGCTATTCATTTATTGAAAAGTTTAATAGAGAAGTTTAAGGAAAGAAAGGAAAACTTACATTTTGATTTTATTGATTTAGAAAAAACTTATGATAAAGTCTCAAGAGAAGTAATTTGGAGAGTTTTAGAAAAGAAAGGGATATGCACTGCTTATATTCAAGTTATTAAAGACATGTATGAATGAGGTGTTACCTGTGTTCGGACACAAGAAGGTTTGACTAAGGATTTTTCTATTACAGTTGGATTACACTAAGGCTCGGTTTTAAGTCCGTATCTTTTTGCTTTAATTATGGAAGTTATGACTGGACATATCCAAGATGAACTGCTTTGGTGTATGCTTTTCGTAGATGATATTGTCCTTGTTGAGAAAACTAAAGAGGGAGCTAAAGCGAAACTAGAGTTTTGGAGGAATGCTCTAGAATCTAAAGGTTTTCATCTCAGTAGATCTAAAACTGAATATATGGAGTACACGTTTAGTCAAGAAAGAAATACTTATATTGAAGATGTAACAATTGGTAATCAAATTGTCAAGAAGAGTGAGCGCTTTAGATACCTTAGATCAATCATACAAAATGATGGTGAAATAGATAATGATGTTATTAGCAGGATTTAAGCAGGATGGGTAAAATGGAGAAATGCTTCTGGTGTATTGTGTGATAGAAAAATTTCATCCAGAATCAAAGGTAAATTTTATTAAACTGTAGTAAAATCAGCAATGATATATGGTGCTGAATGCTGGCCTGCAAGAGAAAACATACAAATAAAATAAATATTGCAGAAATAAGGATGCTAAGGTGGATGTGTGGATATATACGAAAGGATAGAATGAGAAATGAGTATATCCGAAAGAAAGTTGGTGTTGCACAAATTGAGGATAAACTTAGAGAAAGTCGGCTTAGATAGTTTGGACATCTAAACCGTAGGCCGATTGAAACTTCAGTTAGAAAAATTGAGTTATTAGATTTTGCACATGTACAAAGAGGAAGAGGGAGACCAAAGAAGACATGACAAGAAACTATAAGGAATGATTTTAGTACCTTAGACTTAGATAAGAATTTGGTAATTGATAGAGCGCAATGAAAACAGAGGATTCATTTAGCCGACCCCACCTAGTGGGATTAAGGCTTGGTTGTTGTTGTTGATCTTAATTAATTTTGAAAAATATAATAACAACGATAACGATAAACCAATTCTTTATCCCACTATGTGGGGTCGGCTACATGGATCATTTGTTTTTATTGTACTCTATCAAATAACAAGTCTTTGTTTAGCTTTAAATATGTAAGATCATTTCTTATAGTTTCTTATTATGAAGCACTAATACGATACGATGACACGGATACGATACAGATACGATGATATGATAAATTAAAAAAAAAAGAACATAAATACGTCAGGATACGATTGTTATATATGTGTGTATGATATGTCATATTTTTTCTTATTTACTTTAAAATTCTATAGTAGACGTGAATGATTTATACAAATTGTTATTATAAATTTTAAAAACATCTTTTAAATTTTCTTCAAATTAATTTTTTTTTTTCAAATATTTTTTATATCACTTAAAGTAATATTATGGATAATTTAAGTTGAAAAAATAAAAATATCTTTTAACTACTGAATTTCAAAAAAATTTAAATTTAAAATAATATCATAAAGTTTGTTTTATTACTTTCTAACCTATCAGATTATTTACATGAAATAAGAATTTAAATATATATCAATAGATTAGTTTTATTTTCAATTTAAATTTGATTCAAATTGATTAGCTTAATGTAAATAAGATACAATTAATAATACAGATATTGTGACATAAACTAAGATATACTTACTTGATTAAAGTATATATATGTTTTCTCCAAGTCTCTTATTAAATAAATAGATAAAATAAAAAGATCAATGCTTATGCTTTTCACAATATGAGCTTGATCAAAGTAAAAAAAAAATGTGATAGACATCCAATAGATACAAAGACAATATTAGTTAAGGTAAAAAATACAAAAACGTTGCTAGTATTTGTAAGATTACAAAAAATATTAGCTAAAATTGATGATACGATTGCTTGCGAATGCCAAATCTTTTCATTACCGAAATATTAGCGTGTGTAAAATTTTTTGCCATTCTAATTGCATAGCCTAGTATATCTCTCTCAATTTTAACGTTCAAATTTATGCATTAGTTATTTTTTATATATAAAATATTTTTTTTATTTTTTATCGTGTGGGTTGAACCAACTGTTTTAACATTTTTTTTATTAGAAGTATTAGAAAGTATCAGATAAATATTAGAAAAGTATCGGAAAGGTATCGATGAAGTATTGAAGTTTTAAAAAATAAAATAAAAATTGATATGTCACGTGGCATATCAGATACGTATCAGTGGAGTATCAGGGAGTATTAGTATTTGATACGGATACATCAGATTTCATAAAATAATTGATTTATTGTCATATCTTTTTTGGCCTTTCTCTTTCTCTTTTTACATGGGCAAGAATCTGAAAATGTAGTAGAAGTAAAATAATTAAACAATTAATCATAAATATAAATATGTCTCCTACTAAATTATTTTCTGCATAAATTTGTAAAGAAAAACTTAAAAACGAAAGAATCTTAATTTGTATTGTATCTTATAATGTCAAGTAATATAAAATATATATATAATTCTAACCACCTATCAACCACTCAAATATCTAATAAAAAAAATTTAAAATAATTATTACATATAATCAAAATTAAATTATAAAATCCAGACAGAAAACGAAGCCCAAAGGTCATAATAATAGCATTCATTCACATAGTACTTGGGAAGGACATAAGTGTGCGACAAAGCATATACGGGTATGGACATTAGGGTGCCCTTAATAAGGGTGATCTTTTTTGCCAATTATAAGCTCTTGACACCACAGGCTATCCTATCTCTAACTGCTTGCAGCAACTATAATAGAGAAATCTTCTTTCTATGGCCTACATTTGGTGAGCGGGAATACCTAGCTAACACTATTTTTGTCCCTCCTTTATCTTTAATCTCCTTGTGATCACCATCTTCTGGCTCCTAGTAATGGTGGGGCTGAATTTGATGGAGGACTTCTCTGCATTAACTCATTGGCTAGAGCACTCACAATAACTATCTAGTGCCTTCTTCACGGTAGCAACATTTGTGGGTGTATCCTTCGCAAAAAATAACAGATCGTCAGGAAATATTAAATGAGATGCGGTGGAGCTCTCGGAGTGACTCTAATGCCTGATAATGAGCCCCTCTACATCTCCCTGTGGATCATCGTGGAAAGAACGTCAAAGCTAAGAATGAAGAGGTAGGCTGATAAAGGGCATCCCTACCTCAATCCTCTACTAGCCGTGAGTGATCCGTGGTGATTTCTTTCCATTAATCAACAGTGCATACCTCAGTAAGGCTGTTAAATTTGCTTGAAGATCGAAAATTGCTTAAAAGTTAAATTGGATTTTACATCGAATCAAGCTCGACTCGATTCAATGAAATAGCAACACCGTCAGGGCGGCTTGGACCAAGTCTGCATGAATATGTTGTGCGCTTAGCTTTAGTGAAGTCAAATAAATCATCACTTGTCCATTGCTGATAAGGCAGCTATAACAGAATAATTTGCATATGACTTTGAAGCTAACTTTAGCAACTTTGAAGCTAATTGAAATAAAAGCAAATCTAACTATTGCATAAATTGTAGAGTTTGGCATCAACACCACAACATGCTCATGTTTGTCAAGGTGCAACATCGTCGCAAATGCTCCAAACATTTCGGTGTTGCATCAGAAAAAGATGTAGCTAAACCCAAGTGTTTTGGAGTGAAGGCTTTGTTGTTTTATTCTAGACCCAACCTATTGAAATTGAATGAATTGATTGTTTATTGTACTTTGCCAATCAGTTCTAAATTAAAAACATACTCTAGTTTTAAGCTCGTATATTGCTTGTAGTTTGGTGCTTAACCAAATCTAACTCTCTGTTGTCGTAGTGTTTGAAATATGATGATAAACTAACTGATCGACTAATTTCCTTATTGATGATGTATTACAGTATGTTTAATGTGATACTTCAAGTTTGGTCCTGAACCTGTACTTCTTAATTTTGCAGGAACATTTGGCTTATAAAATGTTGATCAGTTGTTTTCTTAGAAAAATGCAAAACATGATCACTAGTGAATAGAAAATTACGTGAAGTTTAGTTTAGCTAGGCTGCATCTAACTCTATGGTCTTCATCTAGGCATTTGGACAGATGGCATCTGGGTTTTCTCTACAGGTCTTGATCAAAGGATCCGTTGCTGGAAGATTGGCCTCTGCGGTGAACTGATCGAACAGTCTCATCTGATTGTCAGCGTGCCTGAGCCTGAATCACTCGATGTTATCACCTTTGACAGGTAAGCATTATCCGGTATAAACCATGAGATATATGCGCTTGTAATTTTGTCTGTATTACCAATATCAAAATATTAATGCAATTTTTGTCCTTATTTTGGTGCTGATCAGCAAAAGGTATCAAATTGCTGTTGCTGGAAGGGGCATACAAAAGATAGACTTCTTTGCACCAAACTAAGAGGACTGAAAAGGTATCAAAAGCATATTATTCTAGACTTCTTTGCACCAAGCTAAGGCTTTGTTTTGTTTTCATCTTACTCGGAATATGGAAGGACTTTCTCATCCATTCAGTCGTGTTAATGAATAATATGCTTTATATTACTTCATCGAATCATTCTCATCTTCATCATCTTATCCCAATTATTTGGAGGATGAGTTCTATTTTTCTAGTTGATACTGTCCAAGGGATCTTGTGGTATTAACTCCAACTCATATAAATCTTTTTAGGGTAAATTACATCCTGGTCCTTGAATTTAAGATAATATCACGCAGTCTATAATTTTAAAAATTTAATATTTAGGTCTTTTACTTTTAATATAATTGTTAATTGGATTCTTTTATAATTTTTTTATTATTAAAATTATATAAGATCCCCAAACTCCTCTCTGTCTTCTTCCTTCCCTCTCCCGCTCTGCTCTATTTCTCTTTCCCTTTGCTCCATCTCTTTCTCTGTACGATCGTGCCTCAGGCTGCTAGTAGTTGTGCAATCTTCACGTGACACCAACAGCTCTCCAGACTCCAGCAGGCTACCATGCAATGCACGACTGAGGGGAGAAAGGTAGATAAAGCAGAGTGGGTGTGTGTGGAGAGAGAGAGAGAGAGAGAGAGGCCCCCTCTGCCAGCCTGCGCAGGCAGGAGGGAGGGGGAAGAGAGAGGGGAGTGTAATTTGAAAATTTTATAAAATTTTAACAATAAAAATTATAAAATGATGTGCTAGGAGATCCAAAGGAATGATTTCAAATAACAAAGATATTCGATAGTAGAAAGATGATGTACAAGAAAGAAATAAGGAGAAGAAGATTTGTTATAAAGATCTGTTTAAAAACGAGAATAAGGATAAGCCAGAGAAATATAAAGTGGCTCGATGAGAATCTAGGAAAGCAGTTGGCAATACAAAGAATATGACTCTTGAGGATTTATACAAGAAGTTCGATACTAAAGAAAAAAAAAGACAAATATATAGGATGGTCAAGAGATAAAAACAAAATAAAGACTTAACTCAAGTATAATGTATTAAGGATGAAGATTAAAAGTACTTTTCATAGATGAAGATTAAAAGTATTTTTCATAGAAGAAGATATCTAAGATAGATGGATGAGTTATTTTCAACAGCTTTTTATTGAAGATTGTAAAAATACAATTGATTTTATTGAACTCAGCACTCCAAAAAAAAATAAAAATTACTTTTATATCCGACGTATTAGTAAAGATAAAGTTTGGAAAGATTTAAAGAAGATAGTATAAAAAAAATAAGACCGAATGACATTCTAATAGATATTTGAAAGTGCTTAGGAGATGAAGTAATATAATTTTAAAGATTAAAAAAATATCAAATAAATGAAGAAAGAGTATATTGTATCTATTTAGAAGAATAAAGGCGATGTACAGAAATGTACTAATTATAGAGAAATTAAATTAATAAGTCATACTTTAAAACTCTAGGGAGAGGGTGATCGAATATAGGTTACGTTATGATACTAAAGTATCAGTTTCATTTTATGCCAAGTAGATCTACTATAGAAACTATTTATTTATTAAGAAATTTAAGGAAAAAAAGAAAAATTTATCATGGGCTGGTCTGCTAGTTAAGCATCATCACTACTATCAAATGCAGTTACAGATTTTGTCTTTTTTTATACAAGAGTATTACACTACTCTTAAGGCAAATGATGAGCAAGTTTCAATATGAGATACTTTCGAAAAGAAAAGACGGAGATCTCGATAGACTCAAGTGAAGAAAATCATTAGTATTTAGAGTGCGAATTTGGTACACTAGTGTATTCATACGTGTTATATACTAGTTAATTGTATAATTTCATGTAGCTTCAGAACCCATGCACTAAATGACACGCAACAGCACATCGGCGAAAGCAGAAATTCAAATTTCTACCTATTAAAATTTCGTGCAGTGAATTTTCGTAATTAATTACAACACTTTTTTTTGTTGTTAAATTTTCGTAATTCATTATGAAAATTTGAATTTCTATGTAATTAAATTGCTTGCAGTGATTTTTTTTAACAGATTATAAAAATTATTTCTGTGCTATTAAATATTTGTAATTGAATACAGTAAATCAATATTTATGCCAAAAGTAATATTTTTATTGTATACGGAAATATTTAATTTTACATTAATTTCATATGTAAATATATAATACAAATTTATATATGCAATAAGTAGAATTAAAGTCGTACTTGAATATAATTTTAGAAATTATATTCAAATATTATTTTAGAGTTTTGATGTTATGTGATATGTGTACAATTATATTAAAATATAATTTTTATTATATTATAATTAAAATTGTATTTGAAATACTTTTTAACATTAGAATTTAGGATTTTAAAAGATTATAATCTTTAGTCCTATGAAATGATTTAAAAAATAATTGAAATTTTAGAATACTAATTATTGCAATATGATCTTTTAATATTTAAAAATAATTTTACTTTCAAATTAGTTTGATATTTTATTAATTAATAATATATTAAAAATTAATGAAATCAAAATTATTGAATTAAACTATTAATGTAGCTAACACATTATTAATCATATTAAAAAAACATAAGATTAATTTGGTCTCTAGTTTGATATTAAATGCTCACCAATAAATTATTGTTGATTCAATTATATAAATTATATTTAAATAAAATTATAATCTATCATAATTTTCACGAATTATTTTGATCTCTCAAATAAACTCAAAAGTTAGTCATAGTTTAAATCATCTATCATCTTAACATTATCTAATAACATTTCGGAGTAATTTTATTTTTTAGTTAGTTTGATACTTTATTAGAATCGTAATGCATTAAAAATTGATGGATTAAAATTAATACAAAATAGTTGAATTAATCTATCAAATTAAAATATAATATAACTAATATGTTCGTAAAGATATCAAAAAAAAAAAATTAAGTCGATTTGATTTTCAGTTTGATACCAAATGCTTATCAAAAGATATTATAATTTTATATTTTTTAAAATACTATTTTTGATACTTATTATTAAAATTAAATTATATTTTAATACAAAATTAAAATATGGAGTTTCATAAATTACTAAAATTTTAATGATAATTAAATCTACTTTGTATTTTTAACTTATAATATTTATTTTGCTACATTAAACATGCTCAACAAGTTTTTTTGAGTGGAGCAGCGTAGTTATAATTCAATGCAAGGGTAAGACTAATGGATGCATATAAAGGGTTCATCAGTGTTGCGTTGCTGAAATGCACAATTCGGTTTTGCGATCGGACTCTGACTCATTTAGGCCTCATTTGATTTGAGCGTTGAATTTTAAATAAAAAAAAAATTTTTTATTTTATAAATTTAATAAAAAAAAATTAATTTATTATTAAAAAGTATGTAAAATATGAAACAAAATTAATTCTAATATTCGTATTTGTGTTGAATGTAAAATAAATTTATTTTTTGCAATTAAAATTTATATTGGGGAGAAAAAAGCTCGAAGCAAATTAGTTGCTCGGGTAGTGTGATTAGTTGCTCGATTTAAAGTTCTCGGTCATTCGAGCTTGCGTGCAAATTATAAATTTATTTTAAAATATACGTATAATGAAAAATAAAGTTAGCTAATTATGTTAAAAAAATTATTTAAGGTATGAGATAAAGTTAATTAATACATTGAAAATTACGTAAAATAAAATTAGTTTATTATATTAAAAATTATATAAAATGTGATAAAAATTAATGTAATATTATTTTTTACTTATATTCTGATTTTCTATGTTTAACTAAGGTGCTTAACTTCGTTTATTGGAAATAGAACACGAATAAAATTCAAGTCTGAAAACTCGAGCTCAAATGCAAATTCTCTTAAAATCCTAGCCAATTGTAGCTACATTCAATACGATTTGAGGTTGAATCATATTATCTTCAGTTTTATAAGCAAGGGATTAAAGTAACACCTTTGGGCTGCGACCTCATGCCGTAGTCCATTAACTCGATCACAATATAGACTTCACTCCTGAATTGCTCGAGCATTAGATGGGAAATAACTTCTATCATTTTTACCTCCTAATCGAAAGCAAAACATCAAATAACATAGGAACCTATAAGTTGCTTAAAAAGGTATTACACCTTTTTCTCAGTATACCACACACCTTTTTCACGGGTCGGGCAAAAAAATTTTAAAATCCTAATGTTCATCGAAAAGTTTGCCTACTTATGCACGAAGAATCATTTTCTTGCAACTACTAACCCAAAAGCTTAAAATCCTTTTCATTATCCTCTTATCTACATGCTCATTTGATTTGGAGATGCATTAAAAGAAATCACGACTTTCTGGAACAAATTACCGAGTAAATCGATCATTGTTACTCTTACACTTCAAATATAGAGGAGCAACACCGTGTAAAAATTCTGAACACAAAATTTATAATTTTGATGTAATGTGAACGATGATAACTAACTAATATAAAAGAGCTCAACTTCGTAGCGTAGTACCCTAAATAAGTTCCACATCTAAGCAAGCCACATTAGTCGAGCACCTAGTAAGTGTAGACACATGTTAGAATTTTGAACATTTCGATATTCAGCCTTAAACTTCAATCACGTATAATTATTTAGATTTGAGATTATATTATAAATTTGTTGCTCTTCATTTTATACAAATAATGGGCGAACTTTCGCCATAAATTGATACGTTGAATACGAATTCTCAATGCAATCACGAACTATACGAAAATTTGCCAAACCTTATAAATAAGTTTGTTTTTCCTCTTCCTCTTCCTCTTTTCTTTTCCTATTCAATTCTATTCAACCAACACACAAGCTTTTTACCTATTTACCAAAAACTAATGTTGATATTGTTGTGAGGCAGAAAAGAATACATAATGTGTAAAGCAAAATCCTAAATTTAAAGAGCTGGCATTTTCCTTCAAATCGAGAAACTAATGTTGATATAGTTGTTCGTCAATACATTCCATATCTTACTAACAGAAAAGGTGAAGATTAAGATGAAAACGAGAAATCCATTAGATTTTGAAAACCCAATACATATAAATCCTAATCTCAAAAGCCCAATGCATAAAAACCCTAATCTACGCCATCACCCAGAAACGAAATAGAAGAACAAGCAGAGGCAACGGCTAATATCTTACATTCTCATGATTTAGGTGTTTCAAAGCTAAATCTCATGTAGTGCTAGCTAGGCCATAGCCAAATTGTGTAAGCTTCTTGACAACCACTTTCTCTCCGCTCTCCAAATCACCAAAAGAGCTATCGACCACAATCGACTGAAAAGGCTAATCAGAACCCTAGATTATGACTAGACTCGACTCGGCCAATGAGTCAACTCAACTATGCCAACTTGGCTTAATTTTACTAGACTCAGTCGATTTAGCTGACTTAAATTGACTCAACTCAGTTGTCTCAACTTGATTGACTTGGCCAACTTGACTCGACTCAACTCAACTTGGCCCTCTTGACTAGATTAAACTCAACTCAACTCACCTGAGTTAATCTGACTCAACCGAGTAAACTAACTAGGCCAAGCTAACTCGACCTGACTCGGCTAAGAGTGGAGCTTCAAGCCGAGTCAACTCATCTCGCCTCAACTCAATCTAATTGACTAAGCCGAGTCAATTCAACTCGCAATGACTCAACCGAGTTAACTCGGCCAAACCGACTCCTCTAAACTTGGCCGAGTCAACACCATCCGACTTGACTTGGTTAACCAGAGTTAACTTGCTTAACTCGAGTCAACTTGGTCAACCTGAGTTTACTGAGTCAAACTCAGTCAACTCCGCTCATCTGAATCAAATGGGTCAACTAGACTTGACGGAGTGAACTCGTCATATCAAGTCAAATTGACCAAGTTGACTCAAATGAGTCAATTTGGTCAACCTAATATAAACAAGGCAACTCGTTCTGACTCTGTCAACTCGACTCAACCAAGTTAACTCAACTTGGCCAAGTCAACTCAACTAGGCTCAACTCGGGTTAATTAAACTTTTGATTATATATTGTCGTAACTATGTGCAAATTATATTAGTAACATCTAACTAGTCTTTATTGAGAAGACTACATATCAAAGTGAATTGGCACCTTTTTTATGATGATGTATTATCGAAAAGTTTGTCAAAAATTTTGTTCGAATATTTGAGGCAAAATATTGGCTCAATCTTTATTTTTTAAAAAATTTATTTGCATCATTTAGATTGAATAAGTACTTTAGCTATTCAATTATAATGGCTTAAAATTAGATATAATTAATATATATAACAAAAGCATGAAATTTCACCTAAAGACTATGAAACAATAAATAAAGTCATTTTGATCAAATAAATAAATAGATAAACTCACTAATTAATATATTTTATTCACTCTGCTTCGGTTGCAAATTTTTAAAATTTTAAATTTGTATGAGTGCATTAATAAAAAGTAGAATTTTTTTTATTTTTTATCATATAATTATTTTTTTTCGAAACCATCATATATTTATTTTAAAATAATATTTTTTATTTTTTATGCATCTTAATTTTAGCTTATATCGAGTGAATGTAATACATATTCTTAGTCACTTATAGTATAACGTAATTGTGAGGAATCATTGATTTTTTTAATATTTGAGTCGTATTTATTCATTTTATTAATAATTTAATATTTAATTGATATGAAGGTATTCATCTATGCCTCGGTTATTTATTTTTGAAGATGATATTTTTTAAATTGATTTTGTATTATCATTATTTTTTAAATTATTTGTATGAGTTTAATATACTTTATAAAAGGAAATATATATATTTTGATTAATCATTTCTTTTTTTTATCATGATATATATTTATTTTGTTTTATAAAAAAAAATTCACTAAAAGACCAACCATTTAATCTTCGCCGTGGCTCGCGGTTCAGCTAGGTCCGGTCCCAAGGAGAAATCTCGTCGGAGTAATTCTTTAAGATGGGCATCGGCATCTTCGTCGGCGTTCTTGGGGGTCTTCTCCTCGCCCACGCCGCTTACTCCACCGTTCAGTGTGCGCCTGTTTTCCCCTGTTCTTTCTCTTCCTATCTCTGATTGGAAGCTATGGTTTGCATTGATCAATTTTAATCCCTTTTTCTGGGCGATTTCAGATAGAGGTATGCTGAAGATCATGGAGGAGGAGTTCTCGGGTCCGCCCCCTAATGTAATGAAACCCTAGTACCAATTTTTTTTTTTTTCCCTTTGTTTGTCTGCCGCTGTTTCCATTGTGATCCCTTTCTGTATCGTTTGGATCTGGGAGTATGATAGATGATGATACTCACCTACATATAGGTTATTATTGAGCTTCTACTAGGGTTGGCTCTTTGTACGATTGCGGGGCTCGCGGTCCCTGAGAAGTTCCATTCGATACTCCCGTACTCGGAAGAGAACAGGTGCGTTGGAGTTGTGCATCTTCGTTATTTTTCTCGGTTAATTGGGTTTTCAATCATCAGCATCTTGTTTTGTTCAATACTGTTGTGAGTGAGTTTATATTGTCGTAATCAGTAAAGTTGTTCGGTTATGGTGAGATTAAATTTGATTAAAGACACTGCAAAGAGAATATTTTCATATCTGATCATGTGCCATAAAATGGGTCAGGTTAAACCGTAGAAAACGCATTAAAGGTGGACTAAAATGTGAACTTACTCTTATATACAATTTCAAAATATTGGGACTAAATTTGTATTGAAGTGGATTGGGGATTGTATTCCACCACCAAACAAGTGATTAGGTTGAATTAGGACCATAAAATGGATCATTTATATCAAAAATTGGTTTAAAGTTTTGTGATCAAAATTTAAATTTTATCTCATTTGTTTTTTAAAATGTGGGACTAATTTGAGTTAAAAGTTAGATTAGAGATTATGATCCCCATCCAAACAAGCGATTAGGTTGGGAATAAAGATAGTTTCTTGTTTGAATTTTAGTCATGCTTTTATAAGTATTTCTGCTGTTCCTTTTATTCTGTCTATGTTGTTTTAGGATATTTTATCCCAACAGTTGCCTCGACTTAGGCATATAAGTTTTATAAGCTTAACACTCCTTTTCAATTGCACATTGGAATGCCACTGGTCACCATCTTAGCAATGCCAAAATGTGAACCATGTATTTGAATGTAGTGTTTTAGTAATGATTACAGAATGTTAAATGCCTTATCCTCATTCTCCAGCATTCTAATTTTATTATTTCTTTCACTTTTTTTGTTTTTCATGCTTGTTTTTTATCCAACACTTCTTTGATTTGTGTTAGGAAAAGGATGTATTTATTTTGTTATGTTCACATCACATCTTCATATTCTTTTTTTTTGTGGATCATAAATGTGTTCTTCTAAATGATTGGAGCAGCACAACTTGTCTCATATTGTACTAAAGCTTGGCATGGTGAAAAACACAAACAATGTGGTGGGTATGAGGTTGGGATATAACTAATAATGCTGGATAGGAGGTTTTACGCCTGCTCCCAATGCGTTCCATTTCTATCCTTAAGATGAACAAAATTTTATGTTTCTAAACTCTTTTAAGTACCATCATAGCTTCTATCTAGCTCTTTAAATTCTCCATGGAGTAATTAATCAAAGAAAGAATGTAGTATTTTTCAAAGCAAACAATGTTATTTTGATGTTATGTTATATTATATAGATAAAATAATTATTTGATTTAATGACATGTATAGATAAGCTTCTAAAAAATTATGAAATCATCACTCAAAAGATAACATTTAGATGTCATAATATGTAGATTATATGACATAACATCAAAATAACATTAAACCAAACGCCCTTTAAGAAAAGCATCATCTTTTAGTTTGAATGATCTGTTGGATGACTCACTATTTTTTGTCACAACATGTCTTTTGTGCATAGATACGCAAATACTAGTATACTGAAGTTGGAGATACAAGTTTTGCTCATAGACCATGCTTCTTGTTGGCTTTGGGGTTATTTAATTTGGCGTATCAATTGGTATTCATTATTTAGTCATTTGTCCTCTACTGATTTATATAATATGATGATCAGTGATAAGAGATAAGGTTGCTTTCCACCTAGTATGCACAGGGACGATGTGTCTTCTCTGAATTATATATTGTCTTTGTCCATTAGTAAGTTAAATTTAATGATCACGGGCATCACTTGCTCTTCGCCATTGATGTGTCGCTCGCTTCTGAAGGGAGATCAAAGGTAATTTCAGCAGAAAGCATCAAGAGGTTATAAAGAGCTCACATTAGTATAGTGTTAGGGTATTTAGGAATATATATAATTTAATGACCAAATAATAATTTGGTTACTTATTATAACAATTAATGACTATTTTGATTGGTAAGTAAAAGCAAATAATTTAATCACCAATTTTTATTGCACAGTCAAAATGAAAGCTATGCTTATCAAAACATTTTGATCAGAATAAGTTTTCTCTAACAATACTAAATAAATGATCATTAAAGTGCCATTTTCACTTACCATTGGCTAAATTTGGTTCGTAAACTTATATTTTAATCTAGTTATTGATGCCGCGTGGTTTGTTTAAACAAATCACATGACCAATTAAGAACTCATGCTTAAATATTCAAGAAGTCTGAAACTTCTTTCATGGCAATTTAACCTAAAATTATGTTATTAGGTGTTAAAATGCCTAGGGCAAATGCAATTTAAAATGCAATGATATGCCTCTATTTGAGTAGATTAACTAAAAGTATACGCAAATTATACTATCCATTAGCATTCGTACATTTACATAACCTTCATGGAATTTCTAAAGAAATTAAATGTGCTCTGTGCAAATTCAGTAAAACTCTTGCAGATTCAGATAAAAAAAAATAAAACTATCAAGTTAGCAAAGATTAACTAGTAAGCATAAATTGAGTTACCTTTCACATGAGAATAGTAAGCTGACTGATTAGGTCAATCAACACAGCTTAAAATTTTTTTTTTAGAAAACAGAGGATATTTGAATTATTTTGGCTTCAAGTTCAAATTTTATACTGCAGAATAGAGAGAAAATAGAAAGCTAAGTGGTTGACTAAACTCAGCATCTTCAAAGCAAACTGAGCATTCCAATCCCAATGAACAAAGAAGCTCAAGCAATGGCAGTTGGGTAGATCAGTAATTTCAACAGAGCTTAAACAAAAAGTTTGGAATTAAGGCAAAATGAAAACAGAGCTGAAGCCAAAGACCTGAAATAACCAAGGGAAACCTGCAGCCCTCTGCGTCCCGGTCTGAATCAGCATTGCTTGCATAGAGAAAGGAGAAACTCTTACTCAACTCAAACTCTGATAGAAATCTTATCACAAAACAACCACCTTCTCAACTCCAAATTCCCAGCTTTATAGAAGAGGAAGACGGGCTGAAAGTTGCCGGTTATGCGCAAAGGCTCCACATCGTCGTGGTCAACGTGACGAGAAACTCACGAAAATCCATTGATTGTGGTAACCTAGATGCGACTCAGTGAAATAGGAGCAGTCGAGTGAGGCAGAGCTGTCATCTGCTCTGCGCGACGCAAGATCGGCAGAGAAAGAAGGCCTCCAATTTAGGGCTGGATGTGATTTAACTAAAGGTGAAATCGCATCCAAGTCCTCATATTTCAGCTGCATCATGAATAAGTCCCAGCTTGCCTAATTTGAATCAAATTTGATTCAAGATAAATTATTATTGAACCCAATTTGATCCAACCCACACATAAGACTCATACTAACCCACAATATATATATGACATCAAAATGAGCATTTTTACTGACATAAAAATAGTGTACGACCCAAATAAAATATGTAAAAATAAAGATAACTATGCACAAGAAAATAAGTTGTTATAATATACACTCGAAGTCGCTGGCGCTGGTAATCTGGCCCTACATCAGTTATTTAGCTATGTATTTAGTTTCCGTAGTAAATATTTGGCCAATATAAGTTATCCTTTTTGGCTAAATTTAGTTTGCTTATTAACGGTAAGTAAAACTTTATTTTTTTTTAGTGCTTACAAAATATTTTTATGGTTAGGGTAGTCTCAATGCAAAGGCTCGATTTAATGTGTGGCCATACTAGGGAAGACAACAATAGAAATAGTTGTGACTCGTATAGACAATAAGATAAGGGAGGGCCATTTAAATGGTCTAGCCATATCCATATTTATAAAACCTTTTTTACATAAAGTGTAGGGATCCAAGTTATTCTATTAAAGAGAGGGAGCAAGAACAAAAACTGAAAACCTAGGCTTACTCCTCATTTATTCTCGCTGAAATTCACATGTATGGTGTTATGTTTGATACAAAATCAAGATCTCTTTGATAATCTTATTGTTTTAATTCTAAGGGTTAAGGTGATTTTTTTTTTCCGCCAAACAC
Organism: Apostasia ramifera; assembly: GCA_019297695.1. Lineage (NCBI taxonomy): Eukaryota > Viridiplantae > Streptophyta > Magnoliopsida > Asparagales > Orchidaceae > Apostasia > Apostasia ramifera. Next base: position 55,705 of record JAEMOT010003281.1, on the reverse strand, counting down.
GAAGATTTCTGTTTTTGCATCAAATTTGACCTATATCATCTTAGTCTCAAAGCAAGGTAATCTGTAGTTGCATAGCTATAGACGATCCTTGCTCGAAACTCAAGTATTTCATAATTTCTTTGCGTTATTTCACTGTTTTAGCATTTTAGGTCACCATTTTAGGAGACTATTCATTGTTTTCACAAAACCCCATAAGCATGACAACTAGGAGTGTAAAATCATACCATTATTGATTAACTGATGAAGATAGGGATGTGATATTCCTATAACTCAAGAGCCATTTGGATCAAATGTTAGCGACTCTAAATGAGTTAAACAACTAAGGTAGGTTCCTTGGAAGAATGTCATCGCGCATCAGCCAGCTTCATCTCACTCCGAGATGAAGGTGGATTGAGAAGGATTATAAAGCCGAGGGGTTCTTTAGGTAATCACAATTTGAGGAAGATGATCTATTGTCCATACGACAGTCTAAGCTTCTTATGGAGATAAACTATGGGCTTCCCCCATGTTATGCACCCAAAGAGGAACTAGCTCGTCCTGGAGACGATTACTATAGACCTTATGAGCCCTATCTATCCCATTAGATCTTTACCACAAGTTCCAATTCCTCGATGTTAGCCATATGAGGAATTCTACCATGAGTTTGGTGATCTCCGTCAATACAAGAGGGAGTGATATGGTGGAGCTCCCAAACAAAAGGCAAATGATGTCACAAGGTAGGTTGAGGTAGATCATATTGGCCCAAATTTTTATTAGATTGGTTGGTTGATATGGATGTATATTTTAATTTGGTTTACAAGTCAAGGGATAGGAAGATTTGGTTTGCCAAGATGAAATTAATCAAGTATGCAAAGACCTATTGGGTTTATTATGATCGATAGTTGATCTCACCAAGCCCTTACGGGTTGGTTTTTGGGATGAGAAGGGAGAAATATTGAAGCAGAAATATCTCTCTTTAATCTGTTGTACTCAATTGCTAGATGAGCTTACTACAATCCAACTAAGGATCCGTCACTAGCTATATGACTCACTTCAACGAGCCCTTTGATCTGGTGCGACATTCTCGAAGATCATAGCACAATGGTAGCAAGGTTCAGAGTCGGTCTACACTTTGATATACAATGCAAGATGCTTACATACAAATAGCCATAGTAGAGGAGGTTTTTCAATGTGCCTTGTAGCTGGAACAGTACTTGCAAGTTCCTCATGCTTGTAAATTTTCATTGAATTCAAATGGTCCTCCATTGCACTTCTCAGCCCAACAATCCTCTCCCTCAAATGGAAGACATTAAGTAAAATCGTTCAAGAGAAGGCAAAAAAATCTTTGGCTAACAACTTACCCTTTAGTCAATTAAATTTCCTAATGTTACTATGTGAGCTAAGTAATCAACAATTTCATTCACATTTCTATGAATGTGTAAGACTTTGCAAACTTTTGGAGAGAAAAAAAGAAGCCATGCCTTTGGCTAGGCTATCCTTCTTTGAACCACTTGTGCTATTCTTGGGGGGTGTTTAGAACTCTAGTAATGGCTTGCAGCATCTGCAGTGAATTTCTTTTTAGCCATATGCTTTGGTACTCTTTTGCCATGTCGGATGCTGCTTTGCGTCCTGCCAAAGCTGCTACAATTTCTGTAGTGAGCAATGAGTCAATAGAGATTTCCCTACCCCTGCCTCTTGCTTGTAGGACTTCACGTACATTATTTCAGAGGAGATACCCAGCTTCTGCAACTCTTCCCTACATTGAGCCATCGATATTGACCTATCCTAACTTAGGGGGAATCCAAGAATCTTCAAAAGTACAGGTTAGTCCTTGGTGGATTGTTGGATTCTAGATGGTAGAGGATGGATGTTGGTTGTTGGCCTCTTTAGTAGTAGAGTTTCATTCATTGTACTCAGAACAGTTGTAGCTATTACTTCTGGAGAAGGAACTGACTTGTCATAGATCTTTGCATTCCTTGCCCTCCAACAGTAGTATAATAAGATTGCCTCTGTGCATGCCTTCTCCTTTTTATTAGCCCTTACGGGGCTGGACATTTGCTTTAATTTGCTCTCCAAGTTGGTGCTCTTAGGCAAAAGGTTGCTGTACTTGTCAAGTATGTTCCTTACTTTCTTAACTCTGCTGTAGTTAGTGCTGATATGTGTCAATGTTTCTTTGTAACCAGACTTTGGTTGGAATTATTCCTTTTCGATATCTTGCATATGTGTGCCTGAATTCTAGGCTGTGTTCAATTTCCTATATTGTGTCTTATACTCGTTGTTGTCCTGTGTCCAGCTTCTAATTCCTCAACGAACAGTGTTGCTGTTGGAATCTTTACTATCACAGATGCTGCCCAGACCAATATATCCAATAGTGGTTTCTTCTTATAGCTGCAAGTATCATATTTTCTGACTCTAATCTAAAGAATCTTGACATCTTCTCCGTTTCCTACCCATCCCTCTTCTTAACTCCTTTATAGTTTCAGGGAAGTCTTTAGCGCTACTATTATTGGCCATCTCTTTTGAGCCAAATTACTGATCCAAGGGTCTTTAGACACTGAGATTTCATTACCTTTGAATCATCCCATATAAGTTTGTCCTCCACTGTCTCCCCAGTGCAGATTAACGTCCAGGCCCATGAGTCCCTTTCCCTACCTCAAATGGTTTGCTTCTCCCTCCATACTTTGCTTGGAAGCTAGCTCTTCAATTACACTCACCCTTTTTGTAAAACTTTAGCAGCAAGCTTAGCAATGAGGAACTTCCTCCACAGCTTGAGATTGTGCATCCCTAACTCACCTTTGCATTTTGGTTGGCACACCTCTTCCCGTGAAACATAATGAATCTTTCTTGTTGTACTATCCCCTCTTTATAGGAATGATCTGATGATCTTTTTGACCTCTTTCAGTGCACTCATTGTGTGTAGGAGAGGACATACACAGGCATTACCTGTTGTGCATGCACTCCTTTATTTTGAGTACGCAGTTTCACAATTTGTCCCTCAGCTTTTGTGCCTTGCTCTCATGCTCTTTCTTTGGCCTAAAGTTGTGCTTTCCTTAACTTTCTCTGTGCCCTGAAGTCTTCAAGGCTAGATTGGCTGGCCATGCTGAATATGCCTGCAGAAGTTTGGATTTTTTGTGCCATTTCTTCCTTTTAAATAGATCCTTTCTCCATAGTCTTAGTTGCTTAGAATTGAACAAGTTCTGCAGTAAACATTTTCTGCCTTGGACGACTGCTCTGACCCTTCCAGCAGGATTTCTACCTCCTCTGCTACTCCTATCTCATTTTCTAGGAAAGGTTGAAGCTAGCTAGCTTAAGGTGTCAAGACTTTGCTTGCTAGATATGATGATGCTTACTTCTTTGAGTGCTTGTGTGTTCTACAAGTTTTCCATACTGTTGCAAATTTTCTAATCTAGCTCCACTTCTACTCTCTTTCTCAAGATTCCAACTACTACCTAATCTCTTGTAGGCAGTCCCCTTTTTCTTTTTATGAACAAGAGTCCAGGATCCTAACGTGCCAAGATTCTTCAAAGTGTTTCCCCCCTTCTAAGTGGTCCTTATTGCACTCTTTACCCCATCCCTTGGGCTAGCTTAAGGTGGTTCTCACTTTGGAGAATAAGAAATACAGCCATTGCAAAAGTTTAACGTCTCTTAATGTATCATCTTTATCTCATTTGGATCGTGGAATTTCAAAATCTAGGTCGAGCACATATACATGTGTTATGGTGTTAATTTTTTTTTTCGCCCTCATTATAGCTTACTAAATAGGTTTTTGTACCAGGGGTGGTAGCAAATTTTTAGCTTTCTGATCCATATGTTTAGGAGATCATGTTATCAGAACCATTTATAATTTTTCCACTTTCACTTATTCAAATAATGTTTAAGAAAGTTTGTTTGTTATATAGATTTTTTATTCGTTATCTATAAAAACCCTGACAAGCATTTAACTTTTTTGTTTTTGATTGAAGCATTTAATTTTTTTTTTAGAATGCCACTTGACATCTGGGTACTACTCAAGGTGCTGAGATGCCCATATATTTTGGTTAAATCTAAATATTTGATTAGTTTAGTTAACATCATCACCATCATCGTCATCTTTGGCAGCCTCAGCGCAAGTATTTGGGGTCAGCTATTTGTATTCCATGTAAAATGAAATGTTAATTCTATTTTTTATTTTTTAAAACATAACTAGAAAGTTACATTTACCGTATTCTTTTTATTCCCACTTATTTCACCAAACCTTATCGTGTCCTTGTTGGAAATGCCCATTCAACTTATAGTTTTCCTCTACAATCTTATTTTTTAATTTCTATAGATAGTAAACTATCAAAATTACCTCCAGTATGTTAGTTGGGCGATAAGATGTCAATGTCCCTAAAGAAGAGGTTTTAGTTTCTAACGTCATGTGAATGTGCACTCTTAATAATCTTTTTCTTTTTTTTTGTGCATGAAGGACCTGTTTTTTCTGAAGAAAAAAAAGTACAAATGTAATCCAAGATCTGAGACAATTATTCGACTTTTGTCAGAATAATTTAATCTAAGATTTATAAAATATAATAATAATTGCACATAATAACATGGCAACATTCAAGCAATAAAAGCATGAAGAGGAAAACCAGTAGTTATCATTCACGGTGGCTCTGGGTAGAAGATTGCAGGTAACAACATAAGAGAAGAAGCCGAAGTGTGGGTATGGTGGGTATGGTTAGCCAACAAGAGAGAACTCCCATAGAACTAGGGGGGGAAAAACAAATGAACCCAGCTAGTGGAGGACGCATATTAAGTGGCCATAATTTTCAGGTCAACCTGGATCAAAGCACAGAGGGACTGAGGAGGCATACTTTGAACCTGGAAGCTTCTTCTATTGTGCTCTCTCCAAATGTGGTAAACAATCACACCACTAAGAAACATATTATTCCTAGAGTCATTGTGAGTATTGTTTAATTAGGTGTAGGGGTGCTGGAGATTTGAAGAATGATGAAACTGCAGAAATCTAAGGAATTACTTTGATAGGGTGTCCGTTGAACACTTACATCCCAAGAAAAGATGGTCATGAGTTCCGTTTGTGGATCTACACAAAAGACAGTCATTGAGTTTGCCCATGAATGAATCCACAAATAGACAGCTATGAAGCACCGATACTTCTAGGAGGTTAACGTATCCGTATCCGATACGTATCGGATACCGATACGCACCGATACGCCACCGATACGTATCCGATACGCCAGGTGGCGTATCGGACTTTTTTAATATTTTTAAAAAATGCGATACGGGACTGATACGCATTGGATACGGGACCGATACGTTTGAACCGACCAAACGGTTCAAACCGGCCGGTTCGAGCTTTCCGCCTAAGCCCTAAAGCAACCCCTCGATAGTTTTTTTTCTATTTCCGCCGACTCGCCGAGAGACTGCGACGATTCGACGAACAAATCCTGCGTNCCTGCGCCGCCCTCCTGCGCCGCGCTCCTGCGTCGCGCTCCTGCGCTGGAGTCCTGCGCCGCACTCTTGCGCTGCACCCTGAGCCGAACTCCTTTGCTGGCACCTTCGCCGCTGCCTCTTCCACTGCCTCCTTTCCGTCGATTTCTGCAGACAAAGCTTCACTGTGCTGCCCTGATCTCCTGCGACGTGCGGCCTCTTCCACTTCTTTCCCCTGAGTTTTGCAGACGAAGCCGCGCTCCCCGATCTTCTGCGCCATCTTCTCTGCTC
>JAEMOT010003281.1:9903-42644 GCA_019297695.1 Apostasia ramifera | reverse complement strand
TGTTATTGTTTGGAGACATTATGACTTATATATCTTGCATCTTGGTTATTACTTATTGTGTATCCCAAGGACAAAATTAGTTGTATGATATTTATATGAGTGTCTTATCTTTTGAAAGATGAATTTGATTATAATGATGCTATAATTTTTAAAACTTTCAAAAACTTTTAATTTCTACATTTGTAATTATTAATATCTTAATTATTTAATTGAGATGTGAGGATTCGAACCTCATACCTTTCACTTATCAAAAAGTGAATGCTCTACCATATGAGCTACATCTCAAATGTAATAACTAATAATTTTATATATATTATATATATATATATTTTGTAATTATTTATTATTTTTTATTATATTTAATCGCCGTATCCTGACGTACCCGTATCCTACTTTTTTGAGATTTGCCGTATCGGCGTATCCGTGTCGTATCGTATCCGTATCGCCGTATCGTACCCGTGCTTCCTAGATAGACAGTATACCTAGATTTGCATTCCTTGAACCATATAAAATTAAACTCCAAAGTCTCATGCTCATCAAAAAGGCTGGAGGTATTTGGAGCATCTAGGACCAAGGTCCCATTGAATTACTTCCTTCATCTGAAAGGTGTTGCTAATGTTCGAAATAAACCTAATGATATCTTGAATGCAGATCCCATTTTCCATTCTTCCAGTAGAGACGGGCAAGCTTGCTGTAATGCTCATTGAGATGAAGCACTCTATTGCCGGGATGTTCAATAATGCTATTCTCCTGAACCCAATGGTCATAGAGAAAAGAGGAATTTCCGTTGCCAAATTTATAAATGCACTATTTTTGAAGGTCATTTCTAGCATTCAAAAAATAGTTTTCCAAGCTGTTGAGCCAGAGCTTCCGGATTTACTCCAAAAATTGGCACGAGTGCAGCCAAGTGGCCCAAAGCCTATCAGAGATGAGGACTAACCGTGTAGCTCTAATAGGGTGTACTTGGTTTATCCTAACGGCATCGGGGGCACCCTAGCCTCCAAGATACTTGGGAGTGCAATATCTCTACCAAAGAACAGCTACCAGCTCAATGTTCGGGCAAAATAGAATGTGGTTTTTTATGAATCTGGGAGAATTGCTTTGATGACCAAATCAACAAGAAGACCTTGATGGAGATAGGGTCGCCTCTAGCATCAAGAAGCTGCAAGGAATTGAATCCTTCCTATACTTCATTTTGCCATAGAGAAATTTTACATTATCCTTCCCATCTCAAAGCCAACGGGCCTTGGCCCTTTGAATAGGATAGGAAAGGTTCAGTGCCTTGAGGTTGATGAATTCTTTCCTGCAGCACCTTTTTTTCTCAAGGAAAATAGGATCATTAGGACTTAATCTTAATAGAGAAATGCAAACTGCTGAATTCTGCTTCTTCAGCTTTGAGGGAATCCTGAAACCAGTGAGATCTAATATCCCACTTGCGAAGGTGTTTTTTGACATTCTTGAGCTTTGCAAGCAAGGAGAACATAAGGTCCCCACTGGTTGGCTCATACCAGATTTCCTTTATCTAATTTGCTTAAACATGGAAGCCAGAATTTTTTATACGTAACAAGAAGGCTTAGGTTTCTTTTCCCTTATGCACTTGATAACACAAATGAGTGGTCAGAAAATGCATTGGGACACCGTGCATAGCTGGTTGGGAAAACTGTCAAACCAATCCTCATTAGAGAGGACGCCAAAGTTTGGAATGAATAGGAGTGCTGCAGTTGCTGGACCATGTAAAAGTCGTACCAACCTCCAAGCCCAAATCAGTAAGGAGCTTGCTGAAATCCCTAACGTGTTTCCAAGTGGGGATATTTCCACCAAAACGCTCATCAGGTGTACGAATGTGGTCATACTGCCCTAAAGCAATCCAGGAAAGGCCTCTGGGTATAAGTACCCTGATCTCATTCCGAAGGTTGAGATTATCCCAGATCATTGAAACATATATAATAGTGAGGGCAATATAAGAACAATCTGGAGAATTAGCAATGCATTGGATGACTTGGGAAAAATGTGAAGCATAGTGATGGAAAAGACATTCTTGTTCAGAAGATGGCTATGCCATCTTTCTACACAATTCAAAGTTGTTACAACTTACAACATCCCTCGTAAAGTGTTGTTACTTCCATCTACTCCTATGGAACTCATCAGTACTCAGTTTAGTTTCAACCAAGGCAATTCTGCCACACTCATGATTGTTGCAGAGGTTTTTGCATTCATGAATCTTTGTGTCTTCATGCCATCCACAAACATTCCAGAAGAGGATGCTTGGAGGCTTATTCATTGAAAATGGAAGAAGTCAATTCATTTTTTTTTTAATTTCAAACTCAAGAGAGTGTTGGTAGGCTAAACCAGCACCTCTTGAGGAAGTGGGAAAGTGAGAAGATTGTGTGTAGTAGTTTGGTTGAGGGCCATAAAATCATTTTGTGAAGCAGTGGTCTGAATCTTGCTATATGGGGTATGGTTGGTCTACGCTTCTCACTAAACTTTACTTTGTCCCTTAGTTTCATGTGTTCTTGATTTTGTAGAATCGCTGCTTCCTCTTGAGCATCATCTGTGGCCGTGGGGCAATTTATTTCCATTAACGGGGCAAGCTGGGTCTGTAATGTTGAAGAAATTCCTCCTATGTTCTGTGTGGGTCTCCTGTTTGTGGCTCTACTTTTCTCTGGGTCTTCCAGGTACGAAACCATTAGCATCAGCAGCTATGGCTGCAAGGTTGGCTTGGGCTTCTCGTCATTCTCTAACCATAATTGGGCATGAGAGAGGTGTATGGGCAAATGTAGCCCATTTGCAGCAAGGAGCTTGTTTCTAGTCTTACTCGGCTTCCACTTGAATACTAGTATAACCAACCTGAACTGTTTTGATATCTGGGAACAATCATGTGGTATCAATTTCCACACACACTAGCAAAAGTGACACTCTGGGAAAGGTGAGCCTTGAATTTGTTGCTGTCATGTGGTCCATCATAAAAAAGAGATTTCCAATTAGTAGCCTTTTGTGGAAGGGCTGACGCGGAGGGGTCCTTTATGTGGCTCAACTGGTGAGGTGATGAAAACAGTGGCCTATGGTGAGCAAGATTTGTAGTTAGGAGGGGAGAGAAGGGATGGCTGGGGAAAAGAAGTAAGGGGGAGGTGGGAAGAGAAGAGACAGGGTAACCTTGGATGGTTGGATCTGGAGAGAAGGGCTCGCCATCAAAGGAGGCAAGCGGGAGAGCTGAGGGAATGGGGACCTCCTTATGGCTAAGATCAAGTAGAGTGTCTGCCCTTACTAATCTTTTATCTTACCTTTTCAGTTTTACTATGCTTCTATGCCATCATTCTCAATTCTGTAGCATTTTATTGTTGATAATTTCTTTGTCTCTTTCTGTTCTAATTCATAACTAGATTATCAGATGTTTATAGATTTCTCTTTTTTAAGTTTTTTTATATTTTCTAATCACATAATACACTTAATGTCATTGCTTAAAATCTTTATATGAAAATTGCAGGGTTGTCTCACTTCCAGCAAATCTAGACTTCATGATCTTCAATCACAGGGGCAGGGCATTACCTTTCGATCCTGAACTGAAGTTGAAAACATAGTTCCTCTTTGATCTTGTGAGGCATTCGATCCTGAACTGTACTTGAAAATGTAGTTCCTCATTGATCTTGTGAGGCACGCCGACCCCATATATGTGTTCCTTTGAGCGATGCAGAGTGATGAGATATTGAAGCTCTTCTTAGCTTTTGTTCCTATTAGGTCAGCAACTGAAGACTACGGTAATGTTCTGCTGCTGATAATTATTTTGTTTTCTGTGGGTTTGATTACATCTTTCTGGCCTTGTTGAACAACATTGAATAGTAACATTTGAGTATTTCAACTTCAAATCGACAGAAGTGTCAATTGATTAAACTCTGTGAAATGACTCAAATTTCTTAGAAAACCATTTGACACTTCATTGGCCCGTATGAACGTCAGGCCATCAGGCCTAATTACAAACTTCACAGATTGAGATTTGATTTATTTTATGATCCTGACTAATTCAAGTTTGTTGCACTGAGATCACATGAATATCTAAAGTCTGTATTGTTTCAATGCCAGTCCGCAGCCGTATTAATCAAATGATTCTGATCATTTGTGGACCAATGAATCTCGTTGGAGCTTCCTTCAGGTATTGATATTCATGAGATGTACGTGTGTGTGTGTGTGTATCTTCTGATAGATCTAGTTGGCTGGATGATTGAAGCTAGTGATTACAAACTCCTCACTGGTTGCATGTTTTAACGGGAGAAGCTATAGCAACAGAAGTGGATGTCAAAGCATTTACTAGTGACTTCATGGATCTAATCCAATCTCATTACTCAATCTAGTAACTAAGCCCAAGTCAACAAGGAGAGTCCTAGTCTTGAGAGTATTTCTCACAACATTTTGAAAATCCTATATAAGTTTTTGTTTTGTAAAGTCTCCCATGTTTCTAGAAACGTCAATAGCGCTGTCGACTTTTTGGCCCCATGTTGCCACTAGTGGAGATTTTACTTAAGTGAAGGGTACGTCCTTATCTAAAGATTTTTTGTAATTGTCTTTTGAAGGACCACATTTGATATACTTCCTGGACTTCCTATTTGTACAATGATAGACCTAAGCCATACTTTCGACTCCCCCTCCCCCTCCCCCTCATTTACAACTTCTATTGGCAAATTGGCATGACCTTGAAGATTGCTTCTAATGCTCCATACGGGCAGATTGAAACTAGATTCACCTTGTCTAGGATGGATTGAAGGAAGCTCGCTTGTAGGCAAGTCACGGTTTTAGCACTCATCCGGTTAGAGCTTGTTGTATGTCGTTCTATAGTATGCTTCTCGTGACATCAATGCTCCCTAATACCAATCCTTGTTCTTATGATTCTCGATTGTGTGCTTGTAGATTCTTTGAGCTAGCTCTTCAATATAGAGGTGTGCAGACTGGCGACATTTGTGCACTTTAAGTATCTATTGTTGTATCATTTGTCTGAACTGCTTATGCTGGAACAAAGTTGGCTAGACCTGTCAACGGCTTGGATTTAAATTGAGTTGGCCTTGACCTAGATCTGATCTGAAAAACATCCAGATGATTAAAAATCGGATTAGATCAGGGTCAACCCGGATCTAATTTATGACCTTTGATGGATCTAAGTTTTTGGATTAGAATTTAGGTTAACTTGAAACCTATACTAACAATAATTTACTTATTTAAAACATTGATTTTTCTAAAAAATATGAGTTTTTCATTAGTTTTAAATTTATACATATAATAATGATAATATTAATTAATTTATTACTTGGTATATTATCAAATAATTAATTTTAAGTATAAATGAAACTATGAAAAGTAAACTGAGTAAATAATATTTATTTCACGTTATTTATTTCTATTAAGAAGAAATAATTTTAATATATTTAATTTAAAATATTAATATGTAAGTTTAAATTGTCACAAATATTATATATATTAAAATAAGAATGATAATATATGCAGAAGGGTTTATTTGATTGGAGGATAAATTTGAGTAAGAAAAGATTAAATATTTTATTTTATAGAGTTGATGGGAAAAAATTTATTTTAATATTGGAAGGTGTGTAAGATGTGAAATAAAATTGATTTTAAGATTGAAATTTATGTTGGATGTGAAATAAAGTTAATTTTTAAGGTTGAAATTTGTGTTGGATGTGAAATAATGTTATTAAAATTTATAATAAATTTAAAATATTATTAAAAAAATATTTTGTTTATTTTTAAGTAATTGTCAAATATGCTCAAAGATATTATAAAAAAATACATAATTTTTAAAATAATATATAAATAAAAAATTTATAAAATTGAAGTCTTAATAAATGCTCAAGAGATTCCTTATAAAGTGAGAACTGTTTTTTTTTTTTGTTTTTGATTTGCTAATTGAGTATTTTAGTTTAAGGTGTGAAATAAAGTTAATAGTTTTATTAAAAATAATTGAGTATGTAAAATAAAATAATTTTTTTAATTAAAAATTTGTTTATATATTATTATTATTATTATTATTTATTTTTAAACTAGTATTATTTTAGTCTCTGTGCCGAATAGGACCTAAAGAGAGAACTATTGCTGTTTGTGATTTAGTCTTCTTTCTCTACGAACATATCATTCTTTCTAGTAATTTCTTTGAACTTGAAATTTAATTCTTACTAGATGAGAACTAAATGTCCCTAATTTACTTGACTAGAGACGTCGTTCTCAACACCTAAAATATTACTACACTCGATGATTACATGATCAAAACTAGGGCGACTAAGATTAGATCCAGCTTTACAACCCTATCTGATTGTCAATCTCAATTCGGCTCAATCCTGTTTAAGGTTTGAGTCGGCTTCAGGTTACTCAATTTTTTTCGTTTTTTATGGACTCCGGTTAACACAAAAAAGTCTGAATGTTGTGAAACCAGGTATAAAATGATATCCAAACTCATGAGTATCTACGGAGCATTTACTTTTTTATTATTTTATTTGTTCAAAAGTATTAAATATTTAGAGATAATTGTATGCTTCTTATTAAAATTTAATTATTTTATATATTTTCCACTCAAACTATATATTTTATATCATAAAATTATGTTATATATATAATAAAAATAATTAATTTAGCTTTTTAACTGAATTTTAAAAATTAATAAAAAATAAATTATTGTTAAACATAAAAAATCTTTTTTTCCTGTTTGGCGCGAGGACCAAAATAGTACTAATTTAAAAAACAAAAATAATAATAATAAATAAATATTTTAAATCATTTTACACAAATTCAAATATAAAAAATATTATTTTACTTTATATACTCAACAATTTAAAATAAAAATATCAATTTTATTTCACATTCTAGACCAAAATATTCAAATCGAGTATTTTGATCTAAGATGTGAAATAAAATTTATATTTTTATTAAAAATTATTAAGTATGTGAAGTAAAATATTATTTTTTATATTAAAATTTGTGTAGAATAATTAAAATAATTTATTTATTATCATTATTGTTGTTTTTTAAACTAGTATTATTTTGGTCATGTTTTGGTCCTTGAGCCAAACAGGGCCTTAAGGTGCAAGAGAAGTCCATGTCAAATTTGACAACACGATTCGTATGAAAAATAGAAAATATATTATGTCGACAATGCTATGCTACTTTAAAATGCAAGTATTAAGAATCTATTTTGTTTTAAAAATTCTCACTTATTAATTTTATTGAGTATTTTATATACTATTAAAGAGAGATTTGAGAATGAATGATAAAATGATTGGTTGTTTTTAGGAGGTTTAAAAAGGTTTAAAGAACGAAGTTTTTAAATTAGGACCAACCTCTAGATCTATTTCGAACCAGTTTCCCAACAGTTTTTGGTCGCTCATTTAGCCAAATTTGATTGAAAATGTTCTAAATTTAACGGACCGATTTCGCTCTGGTGTTGCTTGAGGTGCCAGCTACCAGAGGATGAAAGTCCTAGAACAGTTAGCCTAAACAATCATGATAGTAAGTTTAACTGAGCTTTTTAAAACTCAATTTCGATTTTAGTTTAACTCACACATCAATTTCAATATTTTTGATAATTTTGGTTGCTTCAATGTTAGCATTTTTGACATAATACATACTATAGTTTTTTTTTTAACTTAAAAATTCATATTTTAAAAACATGACCAAAACGTATCAAAATTTTGACCGAAATAAAACCGAAGATAAGTCACGAAGTAATCTTAACTGAAACTGAAACAAAAGTGATAAAATTAATCAATTTCAGTGAAACTTCAAATCATAAGTTTAACTAGTATAACAACTGAGTTAAGATATAAAATTTTAGGAAAGACAAAATAAATAAAGCGATTACGAAATCTTCTCAGTCATCAGAGAGAAATTATTGTATCCGGATGGAACACTATCCGGACGCCAATCAGAGGCCGCCATGTGTACAATACAGGTGGGTCCGGGTATACGTGGCGGCCTCTGATTGGCATCCAGATGGTGCTCCATCCGGATACAATAATTTCCCTTGTTATAGAGCTAGAGTTGCCATCCAAAAGCGTCCTCAATTAGCTTCAACTTCATGGGAAAATCTATTACACAACCAAAAAAAAGTCCAAAATTACTAGAGTAGTTGTTATCATTTGGTCGCATAGATTCTTTCTCTTACTGCAGCAAGAAAGCTAACTCACCTCTAGTGTTCAAAAAATTATTGGGTTCGGATGCTTAACCATTAAGTGTCCATGGGCCAATAGGGAGAGACACAACTGAGCGAGCCCCGATTCACGCAGAACAGTGCAAACGGCATTAAGTTGCTAAGCGATCGAACGGACTGTCCGGTTGGCCAACCGAATGGTCTACTTGGCTGACCGGACCGTCTAGTTGGCTGACCAAATCGTCCATTCGCACTAACCGGACCGTCCAATTGGCCACCAAATAAGTATGTATTAAGGTAGGCATTTGTCCAAAAAGGTAAATATATCTTGAAATCAGCTAGGCATCAATTGAAGAAGATGTGATTACATATGATACTATTCCATATGAATATTTACTTGATATCAAACATCTATTTGATTTGATAGCCAAACGGACCATTCGGTCAAAGCGAACAGTCATCCGATCAGCCACCAGACCGTCCAGTCGGCCAATCAGACAGTTCGTTCGTCCGCTCGGCAATGTAACGCCGTTTGCAACATTCTGCACAAAGTAGGGCCTGCTCAGTTGCGTATCTCTCCACGATTAGCACACATTAGGCATCCTAACCTAATAATTTTTCTCAGTGCTCATGATCTATTGAATCATCAGAATCACTTCTTTCTGGTTCTCCACCATCTCCTGCTGTTTCAACTGGAACAGCTACTGGTTTTGCCGCAGGAACCTGAGCTGCTTTCCTGCGCTCATCTGCATCATACACTTGTGATCTTGAAGACAGTAGTTAAGAAAAAAATGACTATAATCATTACTATCATTGACTGATAAATGTCGGTTATAACACATTTTCTATTAATTTTATTTGATTTCCAAAGTATAGCAAATGCAACACATTTTTTCTCATCATAAGCTAGGGATAATCAAGGAACACCATCGCTCGAACTCAATAATTCGAGTTATCATGTGAAATTTATGGTAAACAGCAGATTTAAATGGTTAAACCTGTAGAAACACAGCAGATTTATTGTATTCCAATGCACAAAACACCTGAACAGGTAAGAAGAAAAGGAGAGGACTAATGGCGGATAATCATAATTTAGGACTTCAATAATTAAGACTAGTCCCAAAAATGTAAACTATTATGTTGCCATCACATACTCATGTGTCATCCAACCATATTTATTACACCACCCAGTCCAAAGGAATCATAACTAACTTAGTGTTTCCTTAATTTTTTTGAATAAAATAAAACAAGAAAAAATCAGTGATTAGCAAGTCTAATTGACCTACGATATAACGAACAATAAAATAGAATAAGTGATTTTAAAGGATATTTTCCACTGCTCCACCAGACATAATCTTTAGCAAATCTTTCTCAACCCGTTGTACAAGCTCCGGCTGCACAAAGAAAAGATACATGAGATTTCACCAGCAACTAAAAATAATGGAAGTGAAAATAGAAGTTGAGATCTCATTAAATACATTAAGATCAGGTTCTCTGCGGAACCGCCGTTTACGAGCATCTTTCATCGGAGGAGTGAGACCGTGCCGGTACTCTACACCTTCAGGAGCAGGATCACCTTCATCTCTTACCATGATTATCTACATGGAAATAAAAGTAAATTATTTAAATAATCACATTTAAAGTTTTTACTATTATAATCACAAATATTTGAAAAGCCAAAACATGTGTCTTGTCCAATTTAGCACAAATCATATATCACACAAAGAAACCTATCCTTAGACTATAAGCCACGTTAAGTAAAAAAACATCAAAAATTCTTAAGTACAACATATGCTGCTTTAGACCAAACAAATAGTTTACAATTATTAGTAAAACAGATTATTTAAAAACATTATTTTCCCTAAAAATATTTTTTGATGTACAATGATAAGCCAAAGAAATTTAAGAACCACTGCCTACCTGTCCAACATCAGCAGTTTTGATTAGCACTGTATCATCATATGTTTTATAAGATTCCACGACAGTGGGGAGATCCAAGAGAGTGGCAGGGAAACTTTCACTGCCAATGGCAAAGGTGCCAGTCCTTCCATCATCTACAGAAAAACATGACTACGTGATACTCAACCATAAGTATATAATGAAGGTGCAAACAAATGAATGTCTGAAAATAAAAATTCTTTTCAACTAAAACCCCTATCAAATCATTATTAACAATTATGAATTTTGCTCATTAAGATATTTTCAATAATGTAGATCAAGAACACCAGCACCACCACCACCACCACCACTAATAACAAACACAATGTCCCAATCTAGTTGAGGTCAGCTACTTGGATTTTCTCCATTCATTTCTATGTAAAGTAGATGAATGTTGGCCTAAAAAGTAGGAACACACAAACAAATGTGTCGTAGAAATGAGTATGTTAAGGTGGATAATGGGTATACAGGCAAAAAACAAGATGAGAAATGAGTATATCCACAAAAAGGTTGGAATAACCTCAACTGAAAATAAGCTCAAAAAGAACTGAACATATTAATCATAGGTCTATAAAAGCTTCAGTAAGGAAAGTTAGATTATTAGATCTTATCTATATTAAAAAAAGAAGAGAAATACTAAAAAAGACATGATAATAAACTATAAGAAATAATCTTACATACAACAACAACAACAACCAAGCCTTAATCCCACTAGGTGAGGTCGGCTACATAAATCCTTTGTTTTCATTGCGCTCTATCAGTTACCAAATTCTTATCTAAGTCTAAGTAACTAAGATCACTCCTTATAGTTTCTTGTCATGTCCTCTTTGGTCTCCCTCTTCCTCTTTGTATATGGACAAAATCCAATAACTCAATTTTTCTAACTGAAGCTTCAATCGGCCTACGATTTAGATGTCCAAACCATCTAAGCCGACTTTCTCTAAGTTTATCCTCAATTGGTGCAACACCAACTTTCTTTCGGATATACTCATTTCTCATTCTATCCTTTCGTGTATATCCACACATCCACCTTAACATCCTCATTTCTGCAACATTTATTTTATTTGTATGTTTCCTCTTTGCAGGCCAGCATTCAGCACCATATATCATCGTTAGCCTTACTACAGTTTTATAAAATTTACCCTTTATTCTGGATGGAATTTTTCTATCACACAAGTTGGAGCTAAAAGAGAATTTATTATTTGATAGAGTGTAATAGAAGCAAAAGATTCATATAGCCGACCCACCTAGTAGGATAAAGGCTTGGTTGTTGTTGTTACATTTATATGAAAAATAGCGCTTCCTGTGAGTATCAATATTAGTCATCATAGTTTTCCTCTTTACATTTGTTTTTTATTTTTTGATAAAATGTTGTTGCACTTTCTAGAATATTCTAGTGTAATGTAGAAAAGAAAAAAGAATTATAGCAAATTAGGTTGCAAACTTCTAGAATAGAAAGCAAAAGAAAAGTATAGAAAGTTTAATGTTGCTCAGCCTCTCCTACACCCTTCTGTCACATATGAATAGCCCCATTGGGCAAGCTTTAGAAAGCAATGAGTAATGTAAGTTCACATTACTACATCTCACTTTCCCTTTTCGATCTAGCCACTAATGATTCTTCCAATATTTTATAAACAAACTCCCATTAGTGGTATCAAGGCTGTGATCGATCGCTTATGAAGCATAGTACAACTTCAGAATGAAAGATCCTAGCCATCCTTCTGTCCCACTTTCAATATTTAACAAAGAACACTATGATTTTGGTCCATTAAAATGAAGATCTATTTCCACTCTCAAAATCTAAGGAAAGTTGTTGAAGAGGGATTTACTACCCCCAAAAATGATCCAATGTTTCAATGGCTCAAAAAATAGGCGCTTGATGGAAATCAATTGAAGGACTCCAAAGCACTATCTTCTCTTCAACACACCATGTCAGATAATATTTTTCTATGAATCATGGAAGTTGCAACTATGAAAGAAGCATTTGATGCAAAAGGAGTTTCAAGGAACCGCAAAGGTATATGCCATCAAACTATGGATCACAAGCATTATCGATTGGAGCAATTAATAGACAGTTTTACAAAGGCACTATTGAGAGCGAAATTCGAATTGTTACATGACAAGATCAGAGTTATCGAAATGCAAGTCAAGTGATAAAATGTTACAACCCATTTCGAGAATATTTTAGAGTAATGTAGAAAAGAAAAAATATATATAGAAGAGTAGATTACAATTTTCTGGAATAACCAAAAGTGGGATCTAGAAAATATAACGTTGCTTCACCTCTTCTAGATCATTCCATCATCATATAGAATAGCCCCTTGGGAAAGCTTCAAAAGCAATAGGCAATACAAGTTCAATTCTCCTTTTCTACACATTTCTCATCACAACTCACTTTCTCCTTTCAATCTAGCCTCCGATCACTCTTCCAATGCCTTTTTTAGCAAACCCTCAAATCAAGGCTACATAGTAAAAATCAAATATGAAGGGTAAACTGTGATTTTCAATGATCATTAGTTTATGCATGTGTTGCATAGATGTAGATGCAAACATACAGTTATAGATATATCAGTAGTAACACCCTTCAATGTGCTGCAAATCTAGAATAACATCCAAACTTCCAAAAGGAAAAATGCTATGTTGGTTAGTTTAGTTTATCTATTCTCCTCATTGTACTTATCAATATGTTATATTAACTTCAACTTTGATCAGTTTTGTCTCCTTTCTTCTTCTTGTCCATCACCTCTCTTGGAGCTTGCAGCTACTAATTCACAACGCAAGGTCTCATTTGGCAACAAAATTTAAATTCAAACACAACTTACACAATCTCCAAGATAAAGATTGATTTTATTTCACATCTTGCAAAACTATAAAAATCAAAACCAACTTTATTTTTCAAATCCAAATCCAAATATTTTTGTCATTTGAGTTAGTTTGAAGAAAGTTTAAACTCAGACATGATTCCAAACAGAGATTGCTTGGTCCTTGTTTGAAGTAAAACTTGGTTTGTGAATGAAATGAAGTTAAAATTTTTCGTTTCGGTAAAAAAATACTCAATTCAAAGTTAACCTTGTTTAAATTTTAATGAAGGCAAATACGGATTAAGAATGCTAGGCTACAAATGATCGATTGAATAGTTTACTCCATATTTGTTCTTGGTCCTAATAAGTCTTAAAAGTGATAAAGTAGAAATCTTCCAGAACATAGAGAAACAAAAGATTTGAAATAATGAGTACTTCAGGCATGCCTATCTATCAAACCTCAGCAATTGCAGCTACCTTAGAGTTAAACTAATCTAACAGTACTATTATCTTTTAAGGGCTGGAAATGGCTAAACAAAGTTCATGTTAGACCAAGAAGACAAATGTACAATTATAACATAAAGTAGCACAAATGCTTGGCTTTGTCTTTATTCAACCCAAATTCGTATCAGATGTAAGACCAAAACCAAGTGTGGGTCTCTTTCTCATCAGAAATAAATATCAATTATGAAATAATAATGAAATAAGAAGATACAAAAAAAAGGTGTTCTAAAGTGCACAACGCCAGAAACAACTAAAAAGTATTCAAACATATTCAATAATACAAAATTCACAAAATTTCATAATATAGAACCCCAAGTGACAAATAGATACCTGTAAAGGATAGATCCAAGGAATTGTCTTCAGAGGATGATGGATTCTCATTCAAAATGCGCTCTATCCGTTCAGCAACTGAAGGTGGAACTCGCAGTATAAATTGCTCTTCCATTTTAAAATGTATCAACTGAAAAGACTAAAGACACTAAGGTACAAGGGGAACATGTGTAATAACCTAAACGATTATTATAACGTTTACTAATTAATATTTGTTATGAATGAGGTTTCAACTAAAAATTACATCCAAAGATCTGTTGAAATAGTTGAGAGGAATCACATTGATAGAATTATTTGGAATACATTCATTAGTAAAAGGAAACCACCTATATGCAATAAGGGGGTATAAGTCATAAAAAAGAGCACAATAAAGAAACTTGAAATAATAAAAATAAAGGTAAATTGCATTTGGGCCTATGAGCTCAGACAAATGCTGCAAATGGATCCTAATATTTGAAAAACGTCAATTTAGGTCTCTCAGGTTGGGTTTTGTGTTGTTGTTAGGTCAAACCAAAACTGAGCCGTTAAAATTGCTGCAAATGACCATCTTACCCTCCTTATCATAAGCTCTCTTAAACCTTAGTCTCCACCGTTCTTTCTCCTCACCCATCTTTCTTTTCCAATTTTTAATATAATTTGTTAGCTTTTTAAATTATAATTTTACAAATAAATAGAAACTAAAGCATAAAATTTAAAAAAAATCAAATGAAATTTTTTTTAATTTTACATTCTCCGATACCCTCTCCTATTTTTAATTTAGCACTTAAAAAATTATAAGTACTTAAATTTTTAAATTCAACAAGGAACAAATTAAAAAAACAATGGAAACTAATAAGCTAAGAAACAAAATAAATCCTCCTCTATATAATATTAAAGTATTCTAATAAATATTTCGAATGTTCGAGGAACATTTTGAGATTTCCGAAAAAATTCTTTAACACATCCTCTAAAGCTGGAGCATAAATATCTACCAGATCCATCTTACTTCACTGTTTAGAGAAGCGAGAAAACACAATGGTCAAAGGGACTCATGAAAAGATTAGTCAGGAGTAAGGGGACATGTAGAGAAGCATAGAGATATAATTAAAAGGTGTAAATAAAAGAAAAATTTCCACTAAGTGTCATGAAAGAAGTAGAGGTGCCACAAGAGATGCACAAGAATGTGCAAAAGAGGCAATTAGTAGATGTCGTAAGCCATTTACTAAATCTAAATATTTTTTATTTGTTGAAATGATCCATTTACCAAATCTAGCAACGTTTTTGAGCACTCGTTACCAGTATGATAGCAGTCTATACTACTTTTTAGCCGGGCACAAAACCAATCGGGTGACTCAATTCCATACATTTAGGGCTCAACAAACACCCTAGGATATTGCCTACCTACAACCATATGCAAGCAGATTTCTAGTTAAGCGCCTTTAGGTCCATTTTTTAATTAAAAAAAATTGAAAAGGACTTTATCATGTGTCAAGGGAGTTGAAGGGAAAAATTCAACAAGTGGAGTGCAAGGGAAGTCGAAAGAGTTATTTTGTTCTCACAGTAGGATGGGTATGAGCAAAAAGAGAGAGGATTACTGTTGTCCCCACCGAAGGTAGAGATGGCAGTGACGAGGAAGAAACCAACTTTGATAATAAATTGAGAAGAATTTCACTAATGAAGTTGTTTAGAATACATTCAATAGTAAACAAAACCACATGTTTATAATATAGAAGTACATTATAGCAACTTGAAATAAGAAAATAGAGAAACTAAGAAATAGGGAAACTAGTAAGCTAGGAAACAAAATAAATCCTCCTTAATACACCAATGTTACAATAAAGTTACAAAAACGTAGAGAATTTATTTCAATATATTTTCAATATTCGAGAAATACTTTTGGGATTTACAAAATAGTTTCCCTAAGAAATAGGTACAATATATCCAATAATATTAAACGCATTACAACACAAAATAATAGTAATTGTAATACAAGTTTACAAGGTAGAAGTGAGATTACAAAATAGAGGATGAGAAAAGAGCATAAAAAAGAAAGAAAAGGTAAAAAACGAAGGTAGTTGTACAAGAAGAAGAGTAGAGAAGACCATTCAACATAGCATCCCCTTCCTTTGTTACAATAAGACATTTACAAATAAAGCCCTAACTATTCCAACTAGAACAACCACACATTCCCGTTGCAAACCCTTGTTGGTGCACATTGCACATCCTTCGCACGATCAACACACGAGTTGCAACTATAACATTCACCTCCCCATGAAAACACCTTTGTCTTCAAAGATGGAGGTTGATGCTAGCTTGGAGTTTCAGCACTAGCAGCAACTGTGGAATAGAACCATGGCAATTCTTGGGCTTCTTTGTGTTAATGGACCTAACCCTTCTTGCATCCCCTAAATCCTTTCTTGACCATTGCTCCTCATATTTGATGGTACCAAAATACTCTTATTTGACTTTCTTGGTTGAGTAAAACAAATTGAATATTCAAAGTGGAAGACTTCATCCAAAGAGCAGGTGCTAAGGGAGTAATAATTTCGGAAATCAAGTTCAGGCTAATACACAATTGATGGGTACTTTCCAACTCAAAAGCCTGGGCCAAATAGCCGATGGGTAATGGCCAACACTTGTATCAACGCCTAAATTTATTGTTAATTATTCAATATAAGATGATTCTCATGTGTACTCCAACAATTTCCCTCTCACATGAAAATCCATCCACTTCGGATCAATTTCACCTCCATTGAGGCTATTTAACACATCAAGTGCATGCCACCAAGAACACACTCAACCACCTGGAGGCACAATGGAAGTCTTCTGGTCTTGAAATTTAATTTCTCAATCATAATAAACTAGCAAACCCATGAAAGCACCATGCATGAAGACAACAGTATAAGAGGAAGGGTAGAAAAGACCATTCAACATCATGGATCATTTTATAGTTACAACTCCTCAAACATGCGCTGATCGTGCGAAAGATGTGCAAACGTACAACAACAAAGCAACAGAAATGTGTGGCTGTTTGAGAGAGAACAATTATGAGTGTATGCGCATAAATATGTGCTATTTCAATCAAAGAAGGGGAAGTGATGTCTTCACTACTCTTCCTCATATACTGTTGTCTTCACCTCCGACCTTCTTTCCCTATGTTCTAATGCAATTTTCTCTTCTTCTATTTTGTAATCTCGTTTCTTCCCTACAATCTTGTATTGTTGCCATTATTATTTTGTTGGAATGATTTAAGTCTTATTATTGGAGATCTTGTACCTATTGTATTGATACACCAAATGCAGAATCATACACATATAGTAAACCAAAAACCAGACCCAACCATGTCAAAACCCATAAAATTAAAAAAAAAAAAAAATACAAACTACAGCCTTCTAAGAGAAAAATACAGTGAAATTTTCCTTAATTAATGATGCCTAGAAGGCTAGAAAGCGTTCATTGAGCGGTGCAGGAAAAATTAGTCAAAAGCCCAAAACAGAGGAGCTAAACGATGAAACCAAACTAAGCTAATGAAGAAGTTCAAGCCGTAAAACGGGTTCCCGTTACAGGTGTGGCGGAGGTCATCCATGGTGAAGGAATCCGAATTTGATGAGGGAGATGTAGAGGCGGGGTTAGAAATGCTCGCCTGGGAAAGAGGAGGGAGGCCGCCGTAGATTTGGACAGGAGAGCCCAAAGATCTTTGATCTTACGCGTAGGGTAGGCCGCGAAGGGGAGGCGGGTGTGGGAAGGTGGCGGGAGAGAGCAGCGGATAGGAAGGGATATCACTGGCCTGGCGGTAAGCTGAACACGAGAGAGGGGCACAGGTAGGGCGGTAAACAAGCGAGCCAGCCAGCCGAGAACCTCGTCCGAGTTTAAGTCCAAATTTCGAGTTTTTTTTTTTAATAATAATTAAGTCCCCTAATTTAAATTTACATAATTTCAAATTTCTATATATATTTTAATTTGAGATAATATATAAATAATTTTTTTAATATTAATAAAAATAATAATAATAAATATTTTTTCTACTAATAAATAGTTTGAATAATTTAAAAATTAAATTAAATTTTTAGATAATGAAAAGACTCAAATTAATTTATCATTTAGGAAAAATATTATTTATTAAATACTTTAATAATACCAAATAATTTATTTATATTTCATTTTAAATTAAAGTATTTACTTAGTTAATTAAAAACTAAAAAAAATTAGTTACATATAATTTTAAATTAGAAAGAATTAATTGCTATTGATTTTTTAAAAAATTATATTTTTATTCTTTTGTAATCATTTTTAAGTTAGAGCTGCTAAAGTATAATAATATTTTTATTATTAAACTATGTTATATAAATAAGCAACTTAATTTTTTTAGAAATAACACTGATTAGCTTACATTTATTATATGTAATATATAATATTTAGAAATTTTGATTTACAGGTACATAAGACTTTATTTCAAACTAACTAAATTTGAGAAAATCGAATTAAATTCATGTCGATAGACTCCGAGCAAACTTTAAATTTTAAAATTTATAATTCTAAACGTGAAAAATGTATATTTAAAATATGTGTATGCTTGAAAAAATAGAGATAAGATGAAACGGTGAAATATAATAAGAATTATTGTTCATTTTTAATAATATTTTTTAATATAATAAGAATTATTGCTCATTATCTTTTCGAAAAATGTTTTGTTTATAATTAAAGAATAATTTAGTGGAGGAGCCTAGTAAAAATATTTATAAATTTATTCCACATTTTATCAACAATCGATTATGATCTTTTTATACTAATTTTAAGAAAATAAAAATAAAAACTGAGATACAATATGCTCTATAACTTGGGGACTGAGATACAATTTACCCATTAATCCAAAATCATCACATTCTGCGAATCTCCAGCGATCCTCGTTACTTCTCTTTCTTCTCGCTCCCTCAATTCCCTGTGATAGCCGCCGAGCTCAGCTTCAAGTCTCCAATGAGCGTGCTAAAACTCTCGGGCGCTTGTCCATCCATGAGCAGAATCAATCAGGAATTCTGCTCGCATAGTAGAAATCGCGAGTGCTTCGCGGCCTCCGCATTGCCGGCGGAGCAGCTCGACGGCGCGCCGAGCAAGGTGTCTGGCGATTCCTTCATCCGTCTTCACCTCAAGAAACTTTCGCCGTATCAGCCGATTCTTCCGTTTGAGGTAACTCATTTGTTGAAACACAGTTTGCTCTGCTGAAAGAGTCGTTCCATCTTATGCGTACCAACTGTTTGTTAATTTTCCTCTTTGGAAATCTTATACAAGTACAAATTTGAGGATTTGGATATTTTTATTACGTATGCGTCCTGATGAAGGGAAAAGTAAGCTGTTCTGGTTTCTTGGTATAGTTTAGTTACGGGTTATTAGCAACGTAAGAGCGGTGTCATACCTTGTAGCTTTCTGTTGTTTGTAAGGTGGAAAATTTAATATGTATATATTTTTAAATCTTACGCTATAAATAATTGGGTCACCACAGTTCAAATTTGGAACCTCTGGCTCTGATACCATGTTACGTTTCTCTGGATACCAATTGACTAAAAGCTTAAGCTTTTAGCTTATGATCTACGAATAATTTTATATTCTAGCTGAAAAAATCAATAAAAATGTAATAATGGTGCTGAAATGATTAATTCTCTATAATCTTGATATTCAATCTGCATACCTTGACGATTAATTGATTTTCATCAGAACTGCCCTCTAAAATCAGTTTGATTGATGCATGCCAGGAGAGTGCTTGGGCTACGCAGTTTATTTTTAGATTGGTAAGGACCACCATCTTACTTGAAGTTCTATTAGCCCGAGTAGCTCCTGTGGATGCCTATTTGATATCGTGATTTGCTTTCATGATGTTCTGCAGATGATGAAATACTTTTTTGCTTGGGGAAAAGCATGTCGTTTGTTAATTATATGGTCTACATTTTTCATTTTCTTGATATAAATTCTGAAGATGTTTGTGCATCATTGAGATGTCCAATCATTAAAATTTAAATTTTTTCTATTCAGGTTTTATCGGCTCGTCTGGGAAGGAAACCTGAGGACATCATCAAGCTTGATGCTAATGAAAACCCATATGGCCCACCTCCTGAGGTAGGCTAAACTTTCTTTTTAGCTTGCAAAAAAGGTAACATATTACGGTTTACTGTGAACTTGAAAGGCCTCCTTAGTGATTGCTTAACATAGGAGGTTAAAATGCCACGTCAGTCTCATACAGTATGAATATTCAATACATTATGCTTAGCTCTTAGGTTTATTTGAGAATATTGTGCAGGAGATCACTTCAAGAGGGGAAACTAATTTGAATTTTGCATAATTACATGTATTTAAGGATTTTGGAAGAAATTGATATGTGTGAAGCTGAAAAGAAAATTCATGACAATTATTTTAAATATGAGATGTAAGTTAGGCAGATGACTAGTTTCAGGTCCTAATTTTTGGTGCCCAAAATAATCTAAATTGACTTCTTTATTGTCTTCTTTATATTGTGTTTATTGCTCAGTTTTTCTTATTGTTACTAATGATTTAGATGCTGATTTCATGTTAATAAAGCCTAGGATTTGATGTCAAGCAATTGTGGTGAATTATGTCATTTTCTAGTATCACAGGAAATGCAATCCATGGAAATAATGCTTTGGAAGATCATCGGGATTTGAGTTCTCAAAACTAACTTAACATTGTACTTGTTTTGTTAGATCAGATGATCTCTTTATGACCTATCTAGTTTGTAGAATTTGTTATCTTATCCGAAGAATGCCCTTGTTTGATTCCACACCTGTGATATGTTTCATTCCTTTCCCCCTGCAATTCTAGACTGTGATGTTGGGATATGTTTTTTTCCTTTCCCCCTGCAATTCTAGACTGTGATGTTTAAAGCAGTTCAATTTTAGAACAGATACAATTGTGAATATTGCAAAAGAAATGATCAAAGACAACAAGGATCAATATTGAATAAGGAAATATCCATGCCTATGAAGATGATGAGTTTCTCCTGGTCTTATAGTGCTGTAATAATCTTATAGGTTGTTGAAGCATTGGGAACATTGAAATTTCCTTATATCTACCCTGATCCAGAGAGCCGTCGCTTACGTGCTGCCCTTGCGAAAGATTCCGGCCTTGAAATTGATTACATACTTGCTGGATGTGGTGCTGATGAGCTAATTGACTTAATAATGAGGTTTGAGATTGGAGCTACCATCACACTCTTTTGCTATATATTATCTATCTAGTATTGACTGTTATGTTATCCTTATAAACACCCACAGATGTGTGCTTGATCCAGGTGACAAGATCGTTGATTGCCCTCCAACATTTACAATGTATGAATTCGATGCAGCCGTAAATGGTGCAGTTATTATCAAGGGTAAACAAGTTCACATTTAAAGCTAGATTTCATGTCCTAGATATATTCTAGTTGCTTTTTCTGCCAATCCATTTATCAAGATTTCAGATTGTTTTGTCTGATATTCTATTACCTTGATACTCCTTAGTGCAGTTCCAAGGCTTGCAAATTTCAGTTTGAACGTCCCTGACATAATTGATGTTGTCAAACAGGAGAGACCAAAATGTGTTTTTCTCACTTCTCCTAACAATCCAGATGGAAGGTATCTGGTTTTTTTGTTCCTAAAGAGCATGCTTGCACTATAATGTATTCAAGAAAAATATTTTGAAGTTGCATGATTGCAATAACTTCACTGAAAAGTGTTGTGACGTTGACTCTTTTCTTCCGATTTTTCTAATTTGTTTTTTTATGCTAATAGTGTAATCAGCGATGAAGATCTCCTAAAAATTCTTGATTTGCCTATATTGGTGGTGCTAGATGAAGCATACATCGAGTTCTCTGGTCTGCAATCAAGAATGGATTGGGTAAAGAAACATGAGAACTTGATTGTCCTCCGAACATTTAGCAAACGAGCAGGTCTGTTGGGTGATTTGTGAATCCTATATAAAAGTGATATCTTCTACTTGTTTGTTTCATTCGTGGTCATAGTCCTACATTCTTCCTCATAATGCAGATAAACAGCTAGTATGCTACATCTGTGATACAGACCTGTGGTATGAATTTTTTACTTTTAGTTGGAAGAGAGAGTATTGGGGGAGGAGGAGGCGTGCATCTAAAATTAACTCATAAAAAATTGAATTTCAAGCAGCATTTCCTTGTTCTGAACTCATAGATTTATTACTGTACATTGTGTTGTTTGGAATTGCGTCCGAACAAAATTTGGTTTTATCAAAAGCCATAGTTTCCATAATGTGCTACTTCTGCAGTGTATTACATATATGCTTATGTATGTTTGTATGTGTATATGTATATATATAGGTCAAAACAAGTTACTGGGTTGGAATGTAATTCAATCAGATTATATCCATTCTAAGCTCAACCCATACCCTACTTGATGCCAGGTTCTAGGTCAACTGCAAACCACCACCACCACCACCCTCCCATTTATTTATAGCTCAAAATATGCATAGTGGTCAATTTTGTGTTAACTTGATCCCAATCTTATACTGCACACACATGCACGCACATGAACTCACACATCAGTATCTAGATTAACTGGAATCATACTGCTTTGAGCTCTTGTTTTTTTGGGTCAACCTCCAACCTAACTTGTTTACAGCTCAAAATATTTATAGAGGTCGTTTTAAATAAATTTGATCTCAAACCTTTCAAGCAAAACCTGAACAACCTGCCAAAATATATTACAGATAAGGACTATACAGATTAGTTGGTTGGTAAATCAGAACTTTTCCTGAATTGAGCTTAACTCAAGCTCAACCTATTCTATCACATATTGGGTTCTGAGTCAACTGACCTTTATAGTCCAAAATATGCATAGTGGTCAATTTCTGGTAAACTTGGTCTAGAAATCAGAACTTTTCCTGAATTGAGCTTAACTCAAGCTCAACCTATTCTATCACATATTGGGTTCTGAGTCAACTGACCTTTATAGTCCAAAATATGCATAGTGGTCAATTTCTGGTAAACTTGGTCTAGACCCAATGATGCATAACTCGAACAACTTTCTACGTCATATATTTATGTAATTTGGCATAGAAATT
Organism: Apostasia ramifera; assembly: GCA_019297695.1. NCBI lineage: Eukaryota > Viridiplantae > Streptophyta > Magnoliopsida > Asparagales > Orchidaceae > Apostasia > Apostasia ramifera. The sequence continues at coordinate 19,874 of JAEMOT010003281.1, read as the reverse complement.
CACCATCTAGTGCGGGGATTGTCTCGCAATCAAATGTGAACCCAAAAGCAAAAAACAAAAAAGGTTAATAAGGCCAAGATTTATATGAAAAAACCAAAGGTTAGAAAAACCACATAAGAGGGTAAATGAAAGTTACATTGATCAATGTTTTGTTAGCCCAAGCTCTTCCCAAGATTGGAATTAATTAAAACATTGATGAATTTAACTTAGTAATTAATTATTTTCAAAAATATAGCTTTCTTGAGTTAGAGTCAAAATTTGAAGATAGCTATTGAACTTCGAAAAGGAGTTTTGTCTAATCTAAAAATTTGTCATCCAGTCAATTTTGTAATTCAAACTAAGAACCAAGAGTTAGATTTGAAGTAAATTACTATGTTTTACTAACTTGTATAAAATATAAAATAAAAATTATTTTATACAGTCTTAAGGATTTAAGTGCGATTGAAAATGAATTTAATTTAAGTGAATATATGTCGATTAGAACATAATTAGAGCTAAATGAGTAATTGTTAACTGATAGAGCGCAATGCAAACAATGAATTTATGTAGCTGACCGTATCTAGTAGGATAGAAACTTAGTTCTTGTTATTATTATACATATCAATTAGAACATGATAAAGAGCTAAGAAAAATGAATACAAAAGATTTATAGTGGTTCGGCCTACCCGACATGCTCCACTCTTCAGACTCCTCAAGTGGGAATTAAAACACTAGAAATCAGCTTTTTACAAAAGCCAAAACTGAATAAACCAAGTGCAATTTTTTCCTTTGAAGACAAGGAGTAAACCTTGATATTTTTTCACGAGCTCCAATTTAACCAACACGAATTTTTACTAAGATAAATCCTAACCCACACATTGATCTTTAACGAGCTAAATCCCAACCCTACATGGATTGTAAAAGGCTCAATCCTAACCTTTTTTCAAAGGCACAATCCCAACTTTCACTGAATTTTTCAAAGCTCAATACTAACCTTTAACTTCTCTTATAAAACGAAGATAATGTAAGATTGCTGTAGTGAAGATTGCTAGCCTAGCCTATAAAGAGAGAAACCAAGAGAGACAATGTAAGATTGCTAGCCTAGCTAGCTTAATATACAACTTATAAATAAGTGAAAATTTACAAGAGCTCTATGCACTTGCATGTTTGCCAAATATGAACTCATATAAAACCAAAAGAAATGTTCAGAAAACTTGCATAAGTTAAGAGAATGTAAGCAAGAGAAAATTTCAACACTCTGTGCTTTCAAGAAGAAAAATAAAAATCAAAACCAAGTGAAAATATTTCTCCTTTATCACGTGAAAGCCCAAGGCACAGTGAAACAGATCTAGCAGGGTAACAAAGAAATAGATCACCAAAGTGTAGCTGTAGTGAAGCTTGGAGAAAGGGAATGCAGAAGATGAGGTTTAGATCTAGCTTTCTGTTGCATTAACTGTAGCCAATTCTCCTTCCCAAATAATCTTCTTGAAGGCTTTTACAATTTAGAGCTTGAAGGAGAAGTAGGTTACAGAGAAAAGCTCACAGGAAAAAGCTTGGAGCAGCTCAACAATGGCAAAAGGTGGAAGAAGAGAAAACATCGACCGTAGGAGTGATTTTATATGCCATACGACATAATATTGGCTTGCTAAGAAATAAAATAATAGCTTTCCAAATAAAATCTTTCAAACTAGGCGCACCAGGCAAAAAGGGGAGCAGCAGGGTGAATAAAATATTCCATAAAAGAGCTATTTTGAAATTGATCAAATATATGCATAGAAGGAAGGAAAAATATGGCGGCAAGGATTATGGCAAGCGAAGAATAATAGGCAATAAGGAATACCCACAAATACTCCTGAGCCAGGAGATGTAGCCTTGTGTACAACATTGTACAATGGACCAATGAAAATGCTCATTACAAGATTAATATTACCCTAAATATCCTTAAGGCGGGTAATTTGCAGCCAACTCAAGATATATGGGATGCGACCTAGGTAATAGGGTAGGTAAAAATTAGAATTGATTTACCATCATAGGCAAGGAGACAAGATAGCATGAGTCTTTCGTACCAAGGAATCTGCATAAGTAGGAACATAATGGCGTGAATTTTTAGCTCTAACTCCATCCTAACCACTTAATATTAGTGATTGGCGGAGACTAAGTGATAGGTTGAGATTAGGCTTTAATCTCAATCCAAGTCACTTATTATGGGTGATTAGTTGAGTATATTAGCTAAATTATTCATCTATGCTACACGAGAGAAAATAAATTGAGTTATACTAAAATGAAGGTTTCTAGCAAAAAAATTTGAAAGGAAAAAGTACGAGTAAACAGCTTGAGAAACATGCACATGCTCACATTAATGTTCTTGAGAGAAAATAAAATAAAATGAAAAGCTTGCTTCTCTTGGACTTAAATATCTTTGTCCTTTAAAAAAAAATTAACATGTAAGCATGCTTAAGATAAAAATTAGTACAATAAAACTAAAATTATTGAAATCATCAAAATAAATGGGATTCAATAAGTTTCTCCGAAAGGATTAGAAAGAGTTAAAACAGTATATTCACTCTAGAGGATTCAAAATATATTCTTCATTGCAATAGCAATTTTAAGCTTCGAGCAATAAACATTCATGCTCCATGATTGCATGTTAATCTCCTATAACAAATTGTGGCTCGACTTTTGCATGAAATGGCTACATTACCATCTTTTGTGGCCTTGGAAGTAGTTCTACATGGGTCGCCAATTGCTATTGACGTGACATCAATACCGAGGTTGCTAAATGCTTGACCTTGAATAATCTTTAGAGGTAGCTATGATATGATTCTTGGAGACAGCATTAGGCAATTCAATGGGCCTCCCATGAGATAGCTTTTCGGATTGAGCTAGTTTTGGATGAATTGCTTGCCAAGTATGCTTAGATAATCTGTCGTTCATGACCCCATGCACAAATGAGATTTGAGCAAAATTTCTTGGATTAGTGCACATATATATAGGAGATATAGAGATATAGATATAGATATAGATATAGATGTATGTCTGTTTGTATTTATGCATGTGTATATGTATGTATGTATGTATGTATGTATGTATGTCTTTATGTATGTGTATATGTATGTACATCTGTATGTATAATTATTACTTGATTTATATATATATATATATATAGATATAGATATATATATATATATATGTATGTGTGTATGTATGTATGCGTATATGTATGTATGTACATATGTATGCATGTATAATTATTACTTGATTTTTTTTTCCCCTATAGGATCGAGCTTAACTTTAGACTCATTTCAATACTTTTAACTAGTCCAAGTCTAACCTTTTTTTCGAACATTCACCCCATCTTAACATGCCCCAATTCCAAAATCCACTTAAATTCGTTTGCTTTGTTGTTTACTGTACATGAAGCCGGGCTGTTGTAAACTTCTTCAAACTTTATGGCCCAAAATTTTTTTGAATCTTTGTCTTGCATATTTATTTTTCATATATGGAAGTTTGTCTTTGGATTTATCAAAAATCCGTTATGACATTACGGTATATAGTTGAAAGAAAAGTTTCTTTTGCTATGAAGTTCTATTTGGCTTATTTTACAATTGAAACAGGTTTAGCTGGACTTCGTGTTGGTTATGGGGCATTTCCTCTCAGCATTATCAAATATTTATGGCGTGCAAAGCAACCATACAATGTATCTGTGGCAGCTGAAATTTCTGCTTGTGCTGCTCTCAAGAATCCTGATTATCTAGAGGTCTCTCTACAACTCTCTTGCTTTTTTTTTAACTTCTTTTCTTTGTTGTTTTTTCGTTCTTGTATTTCACATGTCTGTTTTCCTTTATTGCTTCAGAAAGTAAAGAATTCTCTGGTTCTAGAACGGGAGAGACTGTTTGATCTTCTGAAAAAAGTACCGTACCTGAAGCCATTTCCAAGTTACTCTAATTTTATTCTCTGTGAGGTTACTTCAGACAAAGATGCTAAGAAGTTAAAGGTGGACATCCCTTTGAAAATTCATTTACTTATCTTGCTAACCTTTTCTTTTGCTCTTCATAGTCCAAAAATTGCTGCATGGATTTGCTTGGTTTATTTTGGGAGTATCAAAATGTCTTTTGTTAATTTCATAGCGCATATTCTGATGTCAAACAATAAAATCTCAACACACACGTGCATTTGATTTGCGTGAACTGTGAAAACCAAAAAGTAATTAAACTAACATCAGGTATTTTCCAAATTTTTCTTTCTGCATCACCAGACAAAGCCTTTTCTGCTTTTTGTTTCCAAAACTAGAGGGGCTTTTAAGGCTTTCCTGGTCCTCCAATTCACTTTAACTAGAGAAAATAACATCCCACGCAAACATTAGGTATCCATGAACTTTGAAAGCAGATGAGGAAAATGCATGAGATGGGGAAAATAGATGATTCTTGCTTTGTTGGATGATATCTCTTCTTATTTTGTTGGTACTTGTGTATTTAACAATGAAGTCTTACATGCTTTATAGTCTTCGCATTTGTGCAAAATGTTGTTATATTGACATTCGTTGAAAGATATTAAGATGAATAAGATGAACTAGACCAATCATGAGAACGATCATGAGAATGTAAAGATTAAATAGTTGTCATTAACATTTACTTATTTACTTTTGTAATTGGATCTTTTCATGCTTCGTCTTTCCTTTAAAAATCTATAAGAGGTTATGTACTACTACATTCTTTCAAGATCACAATGATATTACCTGTTAAAACACACCACCAAATTATTTAGTCATTGAATAGTTGTTATCATCAATTTACTATACATGGGCTAACACTATGTTTAGAAGTCTCGTACCAACAATCTCCATGACTATTTACCACACCTCATCCACTAATCATCTCTTTTGTAGTTATTCAATTAATCTGAGGTGTTCATTCAAATTAATTTTCTTGTAAACTACTTTTGGTTCCTAAGGTACTAGGTTTTTTTCCTTTTTCATTTGGGTCCATAAGTTTGAATTGTTTCACTTAGGTTGTTGAGGTTAGGATTTTATTTTAGGTTAGTCTTTTTGGATTCTGAGGTGTTTAGTTTTTATAGTTTTCTAATTTTGTTCTCATAATATAATTTACTTTTTTTTAGGCAATTAAGGATAATCTTAAATTTAAATAAAATCTAATATGCAGTGTTTTAATTTATGAGAATAAAATTAGAAAACTATAAAAAGAAAATTTACATGGCACTTAAATGTATTTCATGTAGTGTTTTAATTTTACTAATTTTTTTCTGAAACACGTTATTTTAAAGACTTGCCCAAAAAAAGATAGTAAGTTTATAATAATAACAAAAGAGTCATGAACAGTATAAGAGTCATTAAATAAAAACTATATCTCACATTCTATTAATTTTGATGGAATACATTAGAAATAAGTGAATAAATAAGCAATGCTAAGGAATTATTGTGAAATAAAACTAGATTGAAAAGAATAAAAGTGAAATAATTTAAAATTTAACGTGAAAAATCTCTAGACCTCAAGGACCAAGTAATTTAACCTTAAATTTTTCATTCAGGAGTGTGGACAACAAAACATCTATTTAATCTAGGTAGTAATAGTATGATCTTCTATAATATGGAGTGTAAGAGTTAAAGTGAGCAAATAACATTTTAGTCAAATGTATATGAAGAAAAGTGGTAAACCAAAAGTAACTTGATTAGATTTCTGATTTCTCTAAAAAGGAAAGTTGGTTAGAAGTTGTACAAAGGGATTTGGATAAGACTAACACTTACATATTGCAGAGGCTAGGACTACTAATTGAAAAAGGATTCCTTATATCGTGAAGGTAACCAAGTGGCTGACAATTTGTTTAACTTAGGGCTTCTCGGACATCTTTTTGTTCTTGTGAAGACGACTTTCCTAAGCTGATTCCCTTCGTCTTAATGCAAGACAGGGAAGACTGTACTTACCCATGACTTTAATTGAGCTTTACTTTTGCCTTGTGCAACCTTTAAAAAAAAAATCATTAACATGACCCTACTTGGGATAAGTTTATAGATTATTATGAAGTAATTGATGCTCTAAGCCTCCTATTAGCTCCAGCATTTCCCTTCCTCCATAATCAAACTTTTTTGTGATCAGTATATTTCTCCATTTGTTTACTTGAATCTTATACTTCGGGACACAAACGACTTATTTTGTCGACTTTACAGGAAGATCTTGCAAATATGGGTGTCATGATACGACACTACAATAACAAGGAGCTGAGTGGGTATGTTCGGGTCTCCGTAGGAATGCCTGAACACACAGATATCTTGATGAAGTGCCTCAAACTCCTAGAGTGAAAAAGAGAAAGCAAGTATGATATTGCTATTCTCATTATTTATTTTGCTTTACTATTTCTCAAATAGAATGTTGGTGTATGAATTGATGTTTTCATCTGAATGTCGAAGGTTTTACTGTATCATTGGACTCAATAGTCTCCTGAATTTTCATGCTAAAAAATGAAGTAATCTTGGGAGATTTCTCTTGCCTTCAACAGGCTCCCTGAGATTTCAATATATCTCCTGTGGATTCTTTATGTTAAAAATTAATAGAAAAATATAAATTTATCATGATACTTTTTTATATTTCTCTCTCTCTCTTCCCATCTCATCTCTCACCACACACAGCCTGTCTAAGGAAAATTTATTCCTTTGGCCAAGCGTGTCCCGTTATCCCTGCAATACCCAATCAAAGTGCGCCGCACAAGCAGGCGGACCTTGCATGCAGTGCCACGCTTGCAACGGCAAAAAAATGACATTTCACATTATTTTTTCGTCATTTTTTTTTTATATAATACATTTTACTTAATTTATATTTATATATAAAGTTTAAAAAGTGAATATAAAATTAAACATGGTTCATGAAAAATCAAAGATATAAAAATAAAGATAAACAAATAACGTAAAATGGTGAGAAAATGACGCAAAACTGCAGAGATGATTGGGCGTGCCTGCTTACACTGCAGGGATAACAGGGTGCACTGACCACACCCAATATTAATTCTCATATAAGACTATTGCCATCATAAGTATGAATTTTTTATGCATATAAACCAAAATAAGATTTAATATATATATATATAACAAAAATTATATAAAAATAGAAAAATAGCATGAAATGCAGCAAAACGGGCTGGTCTCATGCTCACACATAATGCATAGGCATTAAGAGCCAAATCACATACATAATTTGGGCGCACAAATGCAATAATTTTTTCGCTTGCGCACTCTTGATCGTTGATTTCGGCCAAGTACAAGCAAAAGTTAGCATCAAATATTTATTGGACTGATCAATCTCATATTCTCAAACTCTCTCTATTAAAAATAAAATATAAATGACCTGTTTGTTTATAAAATTTAATTTTAAATTTGTTAAAATTAATTAGTTAAATTTAAATAAAAATATTTTTTTATTAAAAATTATAAATAATATAAAATAAAATTAATATTATATTAAAATATACGAGCGATATGATATGAGATAGTTATTATTTTGATTGAGATACAGTATACAAAATAAAATTAAATTTTTATTTTAAATTATGTAAAATTAAATCTGCCAGTATATTTTTATTCTCATTGATCTGAATCCGATCAATCAAAAGTCAAGTCAGTCGGCTCTCTCATGTCTATTTATTGTACATACCTCTGATTCTTCACGTGTTCATCCGTACTTTCAACGCATTAAATTATGAAATTTGCCGGCCGACACCTGCAATCTCTTAAAAAAAATAATTTTTTATAGAAATTTTTACATAAAATTTATACGAAATTATATATTTTATCATCAATTCGTAAATATTACCACTATTACACTATATTCATTTAAATTTTATACATTTTACATATTTCACATCATATTTTTTAATGGTGAACTTCACATTTTTAAATTGATCTTGATCTTAATTATATTAATTAAATACTATAAATAAATTAATTTATATAAATAACAATTTAAATATTTATGAATTTATGTATTTTAATTTATTTATTCTATTTAAAATTGTCAATTAGGGTGTCAAATTTAAATCCACATGACTATAATTTTTAATTGAAGTAAGAAAATTGATGTGTTTAGAGTAAAAAATAAAAATATATATATATTAGAATTTAAATATTAATGAATTTATGCATTTTAATTTACATATAATATTATAAAGTATATGAAATATGTGAAATATGTGAAATGCGTAAAATTTAAATGAATATGGTGTGATAGTGATAATATTTACGAATCGATGGTGAAATGCATAATTTCGTGTAAATTTATGTAAAAATCTCTTTTTTTATAATATTTAATGGTGAACAGCAAAGGAATCCTTCTAATTTTGACTTTTGCGTAATGGGGCTAATTTAATTTTTTAATTAATTAGATAAACTTTAGATATTTTTATCATAACAGCTGTTAGCTCACAAAAATAAATATTTTTGTTGATCTAACTCAAATAGTTGGAGGGGCAAATTTGTCTTTTTATTGGGTTAATGACTGTTCTGATAAAGAATTTGTTTGTAAACTATCTCCAGTTAGGGAATCAAAATCAAATTGCACATAAACTCGAGCAATATTAGAAAATTTTACGCTCTTGTGCTTCATTTGATTCAGGGCATTTTTTTTTATTAAATACAAATTTCAATTATAAAAAATTAACTTTATCTCACGTTAAACACAAATATAAATATTAAAATTAAAAATATTTCATATTTTACATATTTTTTAATATTAAAATAATTTTTTTTTCATTAAAAATAAGTTTGAACTAAACGACACCTTAAGATTATCTTTTTGTTTCGCTGTGATTATCTAATCATGAATTTTCCAACGAAGAGAAGGTAAGAAAATATTTCAGCGAGTCGAGCTTAATTTGACATTAATTTTTTTATTGATTTTTTTTTTATGAAATAGGCTAAAATTTTTAAATTTAGAAACAATTTTCAAGTTTGATTATATTTAATTATAAATTATAATTTTACCAATAACAATTTAAAATTACTAATTTATTTATATATTATATTTGTATTTATATTTAAATTTTTTTATTAACCATCATTTCATATTTATATAAATAAAATATTTTAAATATTGTAATTATATGATTGTCGATACATATTAAATCAATTATAAATTAATTTTATTTTTAAGTTAATATTTTTAAAAATTAGGTAACATACAGCCAAAAAAATTAAAATAATTTTAAATTGAATAAAATTCGGACTAAATTTTGGGTGTGTTTCTAACAAAAATTTTTTCCTTTTAAGGTAAATATTATATTTAAAATTTTGAAGTTAAGAAATAATATCAAATAAGTATAGAATTTAAAATTTTTCAATGAAATTTGATATTAATATTTCAATGAATTTTTTTTTATAAATCTTATCAATTTTTCTTTAATTTTTAAATATGAAATGTGAAAAATATTTCAATTAGGCTTTTCTCTATTGCTCTCATGTGGCAACGATAGTGGTCCTGTGGTGAGAGGTGGGGAGATGTGAGGAATAAAGAAAGGTATAATAGTAATTTTAAATTTAAAAAAAATTAATAAATAAATTAGATTGAAATATTAATATCAAAAAAAAAATTAATTTTTTTTTAAAATTATCAACCTACTTCATATTTATCTTTACTCTTAAAAATAATTTTTTAATTCAAGCGTTGAATCATTCAATGCCCAACTAGAGCCACCACGTATGTAATTAGGCAGCCGGTGCACACATGACAGGCTCTAATTGGGCACCAAACCATTCATCCACTAAAATTAATATTGTTTTTATACTTTTAGGAGCTTTGAATGATGTTTTTAGTGCGATTATTTTCTGGGCAAATTACATTCAAGTTTTTGAGTTTAATACTTAATAACACACAGATTTATATTTTTAAAATTATAACATCGAGTTCCTAAGTTTTAATAAATTTCAAATGGGTTCTTTTTTTATTTTTTTTTATTATTAAAATTTTTTAAAATTATCATTTTTCCCTTGCACT
>JAEMOT010003280.1:55513-86795 GCA_019297695.1 Apostasia ramifera | reverse complement strand
CGGGTCTATACTTGATTGATTGATTTGCTGACTCAGCTTCCAGTTTTGCAGGACTATTGACCCAGGTCAAACCTCGGGCACGAGGATTTATTCAAACATCAACCACGACGTTCCAGGATCATCCCTCGTAACCTCGGGCCCGAGGGTACGAGGTAACGCCTGTCACAATCAACTTCACCTAACCCTGCCGCTCTCCGTACGGGCGCTCTTTCCAAACGGAGGTACCAGCATTTAAAGCCATCATCCTCCTCGTACAGCTGCGGACCTTTTCGGTGACAGACAAGCGGCGCTCAGAGCTCATCCATCACCTTTCCTCCGGGAAATCAGGGTGGAGCTATGCACGTCAACGGCTATAAAAACCACTGAACAGTTCTCCAGAAAAAAAAAAAAAAAGGATATACATACAGACAAACAAAACTCTCGAAAGAAGAGGATTTTTCGATTGTAACAGGACTCCGGTTGAGGAGCACCTGGCTTCTTCTTCTTCTTCTTCTTCTTCTTCTTCTCCTTCTTCTTTTTCTTCTTCGACTCTTCTCAAAACATTGTACAGCCTTAAAGGCTATCATTTTCTTATTAGTGAAACTTCTTCGCTGACCGACCGATGAACGTAGGGGATTTCCTCCCTGAACCACCTTAAATCTCTGTGTGCTTTTCTGGTTGCTTCGGACTAAATCTTCTCCCTGAGCCTCTGTTAACAGGCTCGTCACCCCTTTGCGCGCCGCCGTCTCCCGGAACTCTCTTTCTTTGGTGTTTCTTGGGATCCCCACATCCTACGTCAACAATATATAATACTTGTACCTTATATATAGAGATATTATTCATTTTAATTTTAAAAAAATACATAATTTGATTATTTTCTATGAAAATCACTCATCTAGAATTGATTTAGCTCAAACATATTTAATTATGAAATTTTTTTCATCAGCCTCATAATTTTACCCCAAGTATTATATTTACTATTTAATATCATGCTATTTACTTGTATAATGGAACATTCTTTAATTTAGATTTTTAATTAGTTTATTTTATTATAATAGAATTAATTTTATTCATGTGAAATTAATTATTTAAAATTAAATATATAAATCTTAAATATTTATTATGCAATTTAAAATTTTAAATAAAAAAATTATAAAAAATTTCCGATTTAATTCTTTTCCCAATGTAACCACCGGTTTAGAGAGAAAAGAGAAAGAGGGTCACATGTAAAAGGAAAAGAAGCGGAATTTCCTTCAAAATCAACTATTTTTCATTTTCCTCTCGATCTACACTTTTTCTTACGCCTTAAATCAGATTCAGTAATTTTAGAGCAATATTTCTCTTCGAATTTCACAAAAAACCTAAAACTATGATGAATATTGAATTAAAAATTTTACCTAGCTTTACTATTTTAAATTAAATATCTTAATATAAGAATTATTTTGAGAAAAAATTGATTTCATATGTTAAATTGATGAATTTGCTCTATAATTCGTGTGTGTATCATTAGATTATTGGTTTTCATATTTTATTTGTTACTAAATTTGCTTAGAATTTGTGATTGAAAGTTTATTTCAGAAATTTGATCACTGCTAGAATAATATAAAAAAAAATTCTTTTTTTTTTGTTTTGTTTTGAATTCTTAATTTTTAAGCAATTAAATGATATTATTCCATTTAATCAAATATTTAAAAAGTTAAATAGTTTCTGTAAATTATTTGACCCAAAATTATATGCTTTTATTTTGTAATTTTACTATAAGTTGAATTCATGGCTTTATTATTTAATTTCTATGTTTCTAATATGCAAACCATCTTATGCTGTCATATTTACTATAGCAAGAAGGATTAATGGCATAATCATTTGATAAATATATATATATATATATATATATATATATCATGCTTTAGCAGTAATTTAATTCATTTCTATGATATTAGAATTTGCAATTGTTTAAAATTTAGAAAATTAACTAAGTTGAGAATTAAAAGAGTATTTTCGAATTACAAAAATTTCGAATTTCACTGTAGTTTAGATTTAAATCTCATATGAACATTTCATGTTACTTATATGTTATCAGTCATTAAAAATTATGATTAAAAATATTATAATAGAAAATTTATGTCATGTGTCTATGATTTCTTACAGTAAATATAATTAATTGCTAGATTACATGATTAATGCCTATTATTGCACCTACGGTTGTTTGTCTATGAATATGAAATGTAAACATGAAATTATTCTGTTTACAAGCATGTTTAAAAATAATATTATATCAGTAATTTGAGATTTGGTTGTAATTTAGGGTAATTATTCCTCGAATGTAACACTTGAAGAGCAAGTGTACAAGCTTACGTGGACAAACAAGTGTACAAACTTATCATTACATTCGATAAAATTAATTAATATTTAAGCAAGTGTATGAACTTGCCATTTCAATGAATAATATAAAATTTTAAATGCGACAACGGATTAAAAATTAAATGTGATTTTTTTGGGATTTGCACTGACCTTGCGCCAGCATATGATATGATATGATATTTGGTGTGATAACGTCCATTGGCAGTTTCCGACTGTCATGGAGAGTGACGATCCCCAAAGCAGATACGTGTCTGCTGTGGATAAGTGTCCACTAAAAATTCTTATATAATATTTGATGCAATGGTATCTATTGGATATGGCTACAAGAATTATTTATGGGGGATGATGATCCCCTAATATTTGAAAGGCAGCTGAGGCATAGTACGAAAAATTACAAGCCCAAGAGATAAAAATAAATTAATTTAAAAAATTACTCATTACTTATATTTATGTCTATTTTGTTTACATGTTAATATTGTACTTACTATGCAAATCATATTATATTTATTTAATATTTACTGTTTAAATTGTGTTATGCTATTTTCTTCTCCTGCATCCATGTTTAATAAAAATTCATGTTATTAATATTTAATTACTTATTACTTTTATAAAATCATGTTATCATGCTATTATTATTATTTAATATTTTTATTTTAAAGGTTTTGTTAGTGTATAACTTATGAGTCTGTTCTAATGGACTTCTATCACTAATATGACAAGTACTGAAGCACTTGATCATAGGATTAGGGAGAATGTAAACTTAGGAGATGAATTAAGTTATTTTACTTTCTGCCTAAAAAAAACTTTGCTTATTATTTTAGAAAATTCTGGACTTTTATTATTTCTTTTTAGTCTTCTATTCTAGCGCTGGTTTATTATTATGAGAATTTTGTTATTTGGGTTGAAATTTATAAAATCTTACATTGCTTGACTTAATTATTTTGATTTCTTCTGTTGTTATTTTATTTCGTTTCTCTCCATAAGTATAATTATTTAAAAGTGACGAATAGGGTCGTTACATACAGCATCACTCCTCTTCTTTTTTGATATAGAATGGTTCATTCTTATATATCTATTACTACTCTCATTATGCCTTATATTCTACTAAGAATTACTTTTTATTTAAATGATTTTTTTCTCTTAAATTTCATCTAGTAATCACTCTTCGTCATTTTTATTCACGAGTCATCATTATGAGTCATTTTGAATAAAGAATAAACAACGTTTTACTTAAAAACTCTTATAATATTAAACTCTCATCAGTGATGATTCTTAGAAATTTCATTACATCAAGAATTACAAGCTCTGAATTATAACTGCGTTAGCTAAATTGTCATTCTACTTCCTAGCATGTGATGACGTGATTCGAGGATCTAACTTCCACTTGGTAGCCATCTAGGAGGAGCTCGAAAGAGTTGAGACATGAGGCTAAATTCACGCTATGTAGCTTTTTGTTAATTATTTATCGAGCCATAGACCAAGTTAACCACTCGAAAGACTATTTTCATTTTTCAACTAAGCTTATGCCTTCGACTGAGGATATATAGATGATGTCTATGATTGAGATTAGAACAGTAATTAAAGGGTAATATTTGATCTGGGTTCTAATAAGTTCAAATAGTGTTAATGTGTTATTGCTGTGACACTTGTGCAAATTTCAGAGTTATGTTAATTTCAAGATGATCTCTGTGCTTTCACATGTGAATGAAAAGCATGAATTTTTCAGTCTGTAGTTTGAGCTTGAAAAAGCTTGTGGACCTGATTCTCTCAAATAACCAGAATACACTTTATGTTACCATTTTATCAGTCAAATATCACAATAAGTTTATCACGAGATCACAGTTGATGGTCATGACCACCTCGACAAGGTAGCTCTCGACAAATGCTACTACCGGATACTATTGGATTAAAGGGCCGTTTCGTTCGATGTTATTTTGATGTCATGTTATGTTTTCTATAGAATTTCATTGTTTTGTTGGATAGCATGTGTTGACGTGAGAAGGAGGAGTTCCGAGAGACCGTGGTACGCAAAGAACTAAGCCTGATAATTATGCTCAAACGAGAGAGAAAAGTATCCAGAAAAACACACAGAGATTTAAGATAGTCAGAGAGAAAATCCCCTACGTTCACCGAATCAGCCTGAAGTTCAGTCTTCCACTATATCTTGAAGAAGAAAAGCCGCTGGGCTTAATACAAGGGTAAATATAGCATGGAAGAATGGATCCGGCGGGTCAAACCTCCTGCCTGAAGCCTGTTCAAGGGTATTTACAGGCAGAAGGAAGAGGAGCTTCGTCCGACTTGCAATGGCAGTCTGCCATCCACGAGTATGGGGTAAGTTGGAGTTGTCTCATCAGGAGAATGGCTTCCCCCCTTCAGTGATTTATCTTTAGTTGTGACAGTGCACTCCAAGTATGGAACGTGTACGAGTATGGCTGCCAGGACTATACAAATTATACAGTTATCAATCTGAAGGGGTTTGACAGCTACGGCTTGGGCCATATGTCGGCGCCGATGCTATTGCAATATCTGATCTTCGGAACTGAAAGCATAGCTCTTCTAGAAGGGCAATGGATGATTAGATTAACTAATCCTCGTGCTCAACGGTGCTGAACCTCATCGTCGATGACTGGTAAGCAGAATTAGAGAGCCTCATAGGGCGACGCGTGTATGGCTGAGAAACATCATCATCGATGGTGTTGGAAGATGGCTCCAAATATCGTAGACGATGCCTGGGGAGAGCTAGGAAAGGTTGTGCCCGATGTTATGGGACTGCTATAGCTCAATCCTCGTCGACGAGGTTTAGTGAAGGCTGAATTCTCGGAATCAAGGTTTGAGTCCTGCAAGAAAGCAATAATTATAATAGAAGATTAGTGTGTCTCTAGAGGTTCCACGTATATAACTGAGATGCAGCACTAGAACCACATGTTAACAACATGTTTAGATAACGTTGTAAAAAATAGTTAAAATATTGCTCAAAAATAATTTCTAGATATCATCAAACATTGAATTATATTTAGATAACATCGAAATAACATCGAACCAAATGTCTCTTAAGATCAACATGTATCTATCTTAATAGGGATCATATAAGATTACCACTAGATGTCATATCAAATATGTTATTAAACTTAAGCTTTGGCGGGCAAAGAGAATATTTTTCTTCATTTCACATATGCATTTTCTTATTTTTTCATACAAGTTCTGTAGAATCAATTAGTGAAAGATCCCTAAAGTTAATTCATAATTATTGTTTGGTTCATGATTTTTAAAAACTTATTGAAAAATTCCTATTTCGAAATTATTATAATACTAAAGATCTCTCCAAATGATTATTACATAATAAGTCTCCATTGACAATTTTTATTGACATTTATAGAATATTTTATTTTAAATTTTTAAAAATTTTATTTTTACCCCGCTCTCTCTCCCGACAAGGATGATAGTGTCAACAAGGTGGCGGCGTCGACGAGGCGGCAATGGTGACGTGCGGCAATGTGACGATGACAAGTAACACAAAATTTACAATGACAAAAATATGAAAATTTAATGAAATATTAAAGGTAAAATTAAAAATTCATAAATTTTGCTGTGAGTAACCTTTTTTATAATATTGAATAAAGTGTAGAAACCTTTTAGCAAATTATTTAAAATTATATACTAAATAGTAATTATAAATTAACTATAGAAACTTTTCAGTAATTAACCTTAATTTTTTATATATATTCAACAATATTATATGTTAAATAGTAGTCATCTAGTATAAATTATACAAAATAATAATAATAATAATAATAATAATTAAATTCGCATATGTGTCAAGGGGAAACATTTAGTTTTATGTCTGTGTCATGATATGTACAATCATAAACGTCAACAAACAACATTAACTACAATTCTAAATTTATCATATTTAAAAAAAAAATTGCTTATGCTTCTTATTTCGGAGTTTACACATACAAAACTCGATTTTATCCAGATGCTCGATTTTAGGTGTCGGACAATTTCAGAGTAATCGAACAGTAATGCCGCGAAACCTCACTTTTCAATTTTTTTCGTTTACAGATACAACTGAAATTTTGATCTAAATATGTTGTGACCTCAATGACTGTGAACATGTAATTTTCTTTTTTTTTTTTTTTATTTCAAGTTAAACATGCATTCATGTATGCAGCATTTAGGCATAATTCACATTAATCACTAACTCATGCAATAGAGAGGAGGTTTAAGCTAAGATCTTCAATTAAGCTACATTTTTTGCAAGTCATATTGATATTCTATATAAAGTTATAAAAGACCTAATAGCCATAAAAATAAAAATAAAAAAAAATTCCTTTCTTTCAGAGTAAAACTGTGGATAAGTTTTAAAAGGAAGGCAAAGAAATGAAACACTACAACCTTATAAAACCTTGAAAGGGAAAAGATGGCATGCAGCATGCAGCATGCAGCCCCAAGCTCCAATCCAAGTATCAGAATTAGAGTTAGAGTTTGAGGAAACAGCAAATATTTAACCTTATTGTTAGAATCTTCTCTAACACCCCTTGCCAAATAGCTGCTCAGCAGCACCCCCACGTCGAACAGCTGCTCAACAGCACCCCCAAGTCGAACAGCAGCTTAAAGAGATATCACCAGATCGTACTCTCCGTACTACTATGTCAACTCAGCATTTAAGACAGTATGGGCGTCCATTCCCTAATCGTCCTTTGTAAGACAGACCGTACCTATTGTATCCCCTCCTCTCCAGGCTATAAAAAGGGGGCTCGGGCTCTCTCAGGGAGGCCACTCTTTCTCTACTCGCTCTCTTTTGTACTCATTTGGTCTTCCATTAGAGACCCTCAAGTTTTGTAAGAGGAGATGGGATTAGTGGATTCAAATCACCTGGACGGCGTCGTGGTTTTTCCCCCGGACACTCGGGTTTCCACGTAAAAATCGCCGTCTCATGTCTCTCTGTGGTGGTGCATTTTTTGCATCAACACTTATTATATGAGTAAATAACTCTATTGATCATTTCAAATTGAAATAAATCAATAAAAATTAAATCAAACTTAAAATTAAAATCTTTGATATTGAGTTGAGATCCCACTTGTTCTGAAAAAGAGAGAGAGAGAGAGAGAGAGAGAGAGAGTGAATGAGATATTAGAGTTGAGAAGAAGGGAAAGAAATTGTCACTAGTTGGAACATGAGATTGCATTGATTCCTTGTAGTATGGCCCTTCCATTTAACTTGGCTGCAAAGGGTTCTTCTCTGTTGTTGCACTACAGACAGGCCACCTTACTGTTTACTCCACCATAGACAGCTCTAAAATGCACCCTTCACAAGGTGACATTAACCATCTACCTTTTTTCTTTTTTTTTTCTTTTTTTTTTTTTGGATAAAAATCTACATTTTGAGCTAAATGAAAATCCAAAGACACAATCACATCAAGCTTCAGACTATTTGGTTGATGCCTAAATTAGTCCTTGTCATTTTTTCAAATTTTTAAAATTTTTTGATAAAAATCTACATTTTCAGCTAAATGAAAATCCATAGACACAATCACATCAAGCTTTAGACTAAGTATATACCTCTGTTTGGTTGATGCCTAAATTAGTCACGATCATTTTTTAAATTTTTTAATAAAAATATATAAATTTTTATATAGATAATATATAATGAAAAATAAAATTAGTTAATTGTGAGAATATTAAATAAAATTGATTAATGTATTGAGAATTGTATAAAATTTTTTTTTTAAAAAAAATAGTTATGACCAACTTGGACACCAACCAACCATATAATTAGAATTGCTAATTTAGCTCAAAGATTGATGATTGATTGAAAATTGAACCAAATTTTGATTCTAATTGAGATTAATTACTTCGATCCAAGCGAGACTATCAACGATCCATTTTTATGCCTTGAGATTTTGATCATTTCAATCTCGCACCGCATAGGATCGGACTAAACTTGCTCGAGAACGAATTGACTGAAAAAAAATTATTTATTGTATATAAATAGTTAGTTTCGTTACATTAATTTCTAAGGAATAGTTTATGTGCTACCGGCTCTATTTGGTAATAAGAAAAAAAAAATGTAGTTGAAATTTTTAATTATTTTTGAAAAATATGTATGATGTGAAATAAAGTAAGTTGATTATATTAAAAATTGTGTATGATGTGAAATAAAATTGATTAATTTATTGAAAATTATGTTGGATGTAAAATAAAGTGATTGTTTAATGTTAAAATTTGTGTGAGATGAGATATAAAATAATTTTTTAAATTTTTTTAAAATAAATTTAAGATTTTAGTTATGGATAATTTTAGCCATAAATTTAAAATTTCCTCTTACGGCTCTTGTTCAAACTGGACGATAATTTTCATTTTTATTTTTATTTTGAAGATAAATGTCAAAAATTAGGTAAAAGTCATGTCAGCTTTGACTCTGACTACCTGTGAATTGATTGCCAACGAGTTATACCCAGCAAGGATCAAGCTAAGATTCGAAAAATTTTGATTCAATTCAATCACGAGCCAAGATTAGCTCGAGATTAAATCATTAATTTCCCTACAAATAGGTGTTTGAGATAGCCGAAGCTTAAAATTAAAGCTTTCGGTTTCTACTCGAGTTTGATTTTATACAATTGAAAGCATTCCATCACTTTTCTCATCTAAATCTGGTTAAATTATGTCGACCCAATTATGCTACCTGACATGCTATTATGACCTACTAAGATTGAACTCAAACTTATAAATAAGCTGAGCTAAATCAAGAAATAGCAAATTTTAGGGAGAGCTCTAATGCTCATCCATATTGCAAGACAAGATAGGTTTGCACCAACCATGAACATGATCCTCACACCAAACTGCGAAACAGTCATGTCACCCAATCCTATAATATAATCTTATATATATATTTATTTATTTGCATTATTTCAAGATTCTTTAACTTGATGTGCACTCTACTGCCTTTCAAGATGTATATATATTCAACAGAAGAGTGAAGAAGCTGGTCTTTTGGTGAGAGAGGATGACAACAAGGGAACAGCAGCAGCAGCATGTAAAGGAAGAAGGGGAGGAGGAGGAGGAGGAGGAGATGCCGAAATCTGCGCTTTCTGTATTTCGAGCAAAGGAGGAAGAGATCGAAAAGAAGAAGATCGAGATCAGAGAGAGAGTGTTTTCACAGCTTGGAAGGGTGGAGAAGGAGTCCAAGTGTTTGGCAGAAATCAGAGAAGTATATTTTCACACTTTACATAAAATTATAAAAACAAGGATTTCATTATATTTTTTTCAATTTTTTTTTTTTTTTGACATAAAAATCCCATCAAAACATAATTCCTGCATTTTATTTTAATTTTTAAAATGAATTCAGGAGCTTGAAAGGATGGCTGATCCAACAAGGAAGGAGGTTGCAGCAATTAGAAAGAGGATTGATGCAGTAAATCGTGAGCTGAAGCCACTTGGACAGAATTGCCATAAAAAGGTTTAATTCATGTTTTCCATAAATGATAAATATTTTTAATTTTTTTTTAAATGTAAACAAATTACCTTTTTTTTAGATAATAACAAATTACTATTTTTCATCTCTGTTTCTCCTGGTTAAGGAGAAGGAATACAAAGAAGCCCTTGAGGCCTTCAATGAAAAGAACAAGGAGAAAGCTCAACTTGTCAATAGATTGATTGAGGTAAATTTTTTGTGGGTAAATTACTTTTAGATATTTATAGTTAGAGATAATGATCCATATTCTTAAAAGACTTTAAGACAGGTCCCAATAATTTGTAATAACTTTCAGTTGGGTCCTATCGAGCGAAATCATTATTTTACTCTGAAGATGTATGCTATAATGAATGCAATAATTAAATAACTTTCTAAACACATTCACACTAATTTTTCTAATGTTCTCGAAGCATTTATATAAAACTTATAACATTGGAAATTATAGAAGACATGAGAACCAACTTGAAACAAAATCACAATCTCAGGAATCAAAACAAAACGATTTAAAATCCATAAACCAACATAAAAACAAAAAACCAAGATATACAAGATCAACAAGCAATTTACCCTACAAAAAAAGAGACAAAGCCTTACGATGAATAATTTGAGATGTTTTTTTGGTCAGCTGGTGAGTGAGAGCGAGAGATTGAGGATGAAAAAGCTTGAGGAGCTAAGCAAGACAGTAGACTCGCTCCGCTGAGGATTCAGCTCCGTCTGGTGTTCTTCCATTTCTCTACAAATAACTGTTTGTTTGCTTTATTTGGATTTGCTTTTTGTGAGAGCGGATTTCTATTCAGTCGAGAATGCGGATACTGAATTTATCAGTAATTAACATAGATATGCAGATTTGTTTTATACAAATGTTTCAATATTTATCCTCTTTATCTTGACCAACTTCTAACAAAATATGATACGGAAAATATACAGTTTGGTTATGAGGTTTTCAAACAATAGAGATCCTCTTAATTCTGCACAGTTCAAATATGCCAACTGTATCACAAAAGCAATGTGTTTCTCTTTATTAACATTTCTTGAATAGTGTACTATAGATAAAAAAAAACTTCTTGAACTTGTATAAACTAGTCGGAAGGCAATATATTAGTTGTATCAACAATATGTATGAAATAATAAATCTCGATTATTATAAATTGCATTTTTAGTTATAACATATGAGCAGAATTGTGAATTTCAACAAGACAGTTGGCAAAAGTGATGACCAGATCATGTGAAGAGCTCTTATCTATTTTGATTATGAGCATTGGATCTCAAGCTGAAACAAAAGCATAGTAACAAACTAATTAAGTAAATTTCCATGAAATGTAATTTAAATTGGAAGAACACTTAAAATTAACTAGTTGTGAAATTACCAGAACAAATTACGTGGCCTTGAACATGGGATCCCTCGGCACTCGAGCAAACTTCCTCCAACTGTGCCAGTTGTATCAATGGAGTTCTTCAGTTTCTTGCTTTTCTTCACTATTTTCTCCATCAGTGACAGCATTTTCCTTCAGAAGTAGATTGATAAAAAGTCACCTGTACAAAGCCTTTTGCTTCTCTTTACTACTCTCCTCCATAGTGGAGGCATTTTAAACCCAATGAAGTGATAATCTTAGGATGTTTCTGCAAGTTGCCAACAGCATAACTGTGAAGATAATTATGAATTTGTTCACGTAGGTGATAGAGAAGATCAACAAGGTTTAGCCACCCTCTTACCGGCAAAGAAATCCACTTCAGATAATGGGAGAAGATCTATGGAACATAAGAATATATTTGCAATTATGACCTCACTTATTCTATAAACATATAAAATGACGACATTTGAATAGCATAAACATTTCATATAATATAAGATACAGCTCATGTGACTCTAGTTAATTAAATAGTGATAGTACTGCTGGAAATTAATTTCTCCCCAAGCATCATATATTTATACTACTTCTTGTGCAAAGAGATATCACATTAAAACATGTATATTTATTCAACAACCGAATATTAATTATAATTGTTAATATATCAAATTTGCTCAGTTTCACTTAAGCAACTGTCATCCATGTAATGGAAACAAGAAGGGAACCAAAAAGGGAAGTATTGCTTTGACAGAAACAGAAGGAAATCATATGATATATTGTGATAGCCACACAAAAACATCTTTATTCAGCAATAAGAAAAGATTCTAACTTGCGAGGTAGGCAGATCAGAAAGAGAGCATGAACGAAAAATACTCCCATCTTCTATGTTTAAATTCTTTCTTTGGATATTATACTCAGTACAAGACTAAAACAACAAGGCCAGATCTTTAACATGCTAGCCCATAATTAACTTGTCAAAAATAGATTGATGAGTTGGGTTCAACCTTCAAACGAATTTATTTTGACCCAATCAGCTCAATCTAAATCCTAACAATTTACAGAAAGGGTCAAAAATTCCTATATGACCCAAGACTAGTTTAGGGTCAACCTGTGAAACCAATCAATTTAAAGCACAGTAACTCCAGAAAACGACACTAAGTCGCATAGGCAAACCCTAACGAGATAATTGTGACTTACTACAACAACAACCAACAACAACCAACAACAACAACCAAGCCATAATCCCACTAGGTGGGGTCGGCTACATGAATCCTTTGTTTCCATTGCGCTCTATCAGTTACCAAATTCTTATCTAAGTCTAAGTAACTAAGATCACTCCTTATAATTTCTTGTCATATCTTCTTTGGTCTCCCACTTCCTCTTTGTACATGGGCAAAATCCAATAACTCAATTTTTCTAACTGGAGCTTCAATCGGCCAACAATTTAGATGTCCAAACCATCTAAGCTGACTTTCTCTAAGTTTATCCTCAATTGGTGCAACACCAACTTTCTTTCGGATATACTCATTTCTCATTCTATCCTTTTGTGTATATCCACACATCTACCTTAGCATTCTCATTTCTGCAATATTTATTTTATTTGTATGTTTTCTCTTTACAAACCAGCATTCAACACCATATATCATCGTTGGTCCTACTACAGTTTTATAAAATTTACTCTTGATTCTAAATGAGAATTTTCTATCGCACAACACGCCAGAAGCATTTCTCCATTTTATCCATCCTGCTTGAATCCTGCTAATAACGTCATTATCTATTTCACCATCATTTTGCATGATTGATCTAAGTTATCTAAAACACTCACTCTTCTTGACAATTTGATCACCAATTGTTACATCTCCAATATAAATATTTCTTTCTTGATTAAATGTCCATTCCATATATTCAGTTTTTAATCTACTGAGATGAAAATTTTTAGATTCTAGAGCATTCCACCAAAGCTCTAGTTTCGCTTTAACTCTCTCTTTAGTTTTCTCAACAAGAACAATATCATCTGTGAAGAGCATACACCAAGGCACTTCATCTTGAATATGTCCAGTCATGACTTCCATAATCAAAGCAAAAAGATACGAAGTTAAAAGCCGAGCCTTAGTGTAATCCAACTGTAATAGAAAAATCCTTAATCAAACCTCTTTGTGTCCGAACACAGGTAACAGCTCCTTCATACATGCCTTTAATAACTTGAATATAAGCAGTACAAATCTCTTTCTTTTCTAAAACTCTTCAAAGTACTTCTCTTGAGACTTTATCATAAGCTTTTTCCAAATCAATAAAAATCAAATGTAGATTTTCCTTTCTCTCCTTAAATTTCTCCATTAAACTTCTTAATAAATGAATAGCTTCTATAGTAGAACTACCTGGCATAAAACCAAATTGTTTCTCTGATACCTTAGTATTATGGCGTAACTTTTGTTCGATCACTCTCTCCCAAAGTTTTAAACTATGACTCATTAATTTATCTTAGTTACTTAAACTTAGATAAGAATTTGGTAACTGATAGAGCGCAATGGAAACAAAGGATTCATGTAGCCGACCCCACCTAGTGGGATTAAGGCTTGGTTGTTGTTGTTGTATAATTGGCACAATTTTGTACATGGCCTTTATTTTTATAAATAGGTACTAATATACTCTTTCTTCATTCATTTGGCATCCTTTTAGTCTTCAAAATCATATTAAACAATCTAGTGAGCCAAGAAACTCCATTATCTCCTAAGCACTGCCAAACATCTATTGGAATGTTATCTGGTCCTACTGTTTTTTTATGCTTCATCTTCTTTAAAGCTTTCCAGACTTCAGCTTTGCTAATACCGAACGTAAGAGTAATTTTTACTTTCTTTTAGGGTGCTGAATTCTGTAAGATCAATTGAATTTTCACAACCTTCATTGAAAAACTGTTGAAAGTAACTCATTCATCTATCTTTGATATCTTCTTTCATGAAAAGTACTTTTTTATCTGAAGATCTTTAATACATTTTACTTTAATAAAATCTTTAATTTATTCCAATAAAACAAAGAGTGGGAGTAGCCTTATGTGAGAATCCTTCAAAGTAACCTAGTTATCCTATTAAAAAAAAAACTTCCCCCTCCGCCATCTCATTCCACTTGCTTCAGCGTCTATCTTCGAGTTACAGAAATACTCAAGCCTTAACGCAATCCCAGCTCGCCTCCTCTATGCTCTTCCTCATCCTCGCAGGCAAACTCTGAGTATTGCTTCTACACGAACCACACAGTCATAGCAGCAAGGGCCACTTGCATGCGCTGCCCACCCATTCCTGCGATGACAGCACCCAATGTGTCGGATCACCTGCCTCCATCTCCAGTGTCAGCCTACCGACTAGTCGTCGGCAGTTGCCGACCACCTGCTGCTAACTTCGCATCGCTCATCCGCGCATACCCCCGCATCGCTTGCTCACACGTTCCCCGCATCGAGGCGGTTTCGCCATCCACCTGCTTCTAATTCTTGATTTGACTCATATCGGTATAGTTTCTCATCAAGCTCAATTATTTACTGATTATTTAGTTTTAATAAAATTATATTCTCTTTCGATTATCTTATTAACTCTAACTATGTGACCATAAACTTTAATTGAGAGATTTAGATTACTGTTCGATTTTAATTGCGAGACATCTGTCCTAAATTCATGAACCTTGAATCTAATTTATCAAATTAAAATTAATGCATTAATCTAATTTGATAAATTCTTATTTATTATATAATCTGGTTTAATTTAATTTTAAAATATTTTAATTTACAGGATTTATAAATCTTATTTATTATATAATTTATTCAGAAAAAATTCTTGCGCTTAATTAAAATAATTTTTCAGTTAATTTTATTGATTAAAAAAATTATTATCTCCATTTTTCGTCTCGCAACACTAGGGAGGAGAGGGAAGAGGCGGACGTGGCAGCAGCCCCGTAATGATGAAAGACGACTGACAATGATGATAGACTGGCAACGACGACTTGCGATGACGAGAGACCAGCAACAAAAAAGCAGCAATGATATATGGAGATGATAATTTTTTAGTTGGTTGAGTTGTGTGATAGAAAATTTTCTATCAAACTTAAAGATAAATTTTATAGAACAGTAGTAAAACTAACGATAATATATAGTGCTGAATACTACCCTACAAAGAGAAAACATACAAATAAAATAAATATTACATAAATGAGAATACTAAAGGGGATGAATGGGTATACACGAAATAATACAATGAGAAATAAGTATATCCGCAAAAAGTTAAAGCCGCATCAATTAATGATAAACTCAAAGAAAGTCAACTTAGATAGTTTGGATATATCAATCGTTGGGTTATTAAACCCAACAATTAAAGCTCCAGTAAGAAAAGTTGGGTTATTAAACCCTACACATGTAAAAAAAGGAAGAGGGTGACCAAAAAAGTCATAAAAAAGACAGCAAAAAATATAAAAAATAATTTTACGCACTTAAAGTTAAATGAGAATTTGTTAACTGATATAGTGTAATTAATAGAAACAAAGTACTCATGCAGTCGAATACCTAGTGGGATAAAGCCTTGACTGCTGTTGTTGATGTTGGTTGAGTTATATCGAGATTTAAACAATAAACACAATTAAAACTACGACAAAAACTCTGTAGCAATAATCATGGTTTAAACAGCAACCATTGCCGCATAGCAATCACCACAGTTTAAATAGTGGTGATATCTCGTCATAACTTTAAAACTGCGAAGAAATTTGTGTTGGTTTCCCATTTGTTTTAGTGATGATTACTGATCTTGCAATTGGTTGGAGAAATAGGTGTCTGATTATTGTACCTTAAGAAGAAAATTCTGGTTGACGGTCTGTTGTGATGGGTTTACTACTATGCTTCTTCAAACGAAAAACTCTTTTCCTATGTACACGCCCTTGTTTGTGTTGTTCCCATTCATGTGCTCCTCTGAGAACCTGATTTCCACAAGCCTGCCAGACAAAAACATGTGCTCTAACAGCGTTAGTTAATCACCATTTGTTGCCTGATGGCAAATGACACTAAGTATAGCTTGATAAAAGTAGGTCTTTAAAATGGATCAACATCTACTTTTAATATGGATTGATTCAGTACAAAAATCATCCATATCAAACCAAATAGATTCTTATTTTTCTGAATCCACAAAGAAATATATCACATCCTAAATGGAGGGAAAGGGGCTATTGGGGTCAGTTTCATATTTGACAAAGTTCTTTTTTTTTTTTTGATATATTGACAAAGTAATTTTCTATAAAAGAACAAGATCCAGACAATTGGCTGGTGGATCAAACGATTCAGGCTAGGGCTTTAACCCTTCCCAAGCCCATCTTGTCATCGGGCCAATTTTTAAGGTTAAATGTGTGGTGGATTTTATTAGGTCTAATTGGCCGCCGGATTGTAAACGACCTCAAATAAAATTTCCATTTCCATAAATATTTTCTTCACTAACTGAAAACACCATAATTCAGAACTACACCTAGACATCGAGAGATGTGGGAATATGTGGCCAAAATGAAGAGGTTTAGAGAGTAGAAAGAGATAAAAAGTTGGAAGCAGTTAGAAAGAAAATTAATAGGAGGTAGCTAGTTCTAGCTAGTGAATATGAGCTCTCGACGTAACTCAACAGCAACCAAAAACCTGATATTGTTCTGTGACAAGAACTCAAGAAGAAAATCACTTGTGTTCAAAAGTTGGTGCACAATGAAAGCCTTAGAAATGGGAGCCACAAAGGATAGAACAAAAAGAAGCAAGTAAATAAGAAATGTGGCTAGGTTCAAACTCATGCAAAAGTGTAGCTAGGATTTATATTGAGTCCACAAGCCAATACTTGGTCATATCAGGTGAATTTAAGGAATCGGGCCCATGTTTAGGTCAAGGCCAACGTTTGGTTAGATCAGATCAGGCTAGGCCAATCAGGTCGTCCCGGAGATTGCATCGAGGTCTAGAAAGAACTATGTTTCCAGCACAACTTCAAAGTATGACCATGATTATCTGACAATTATACATAAAAGTTTAATGTCATAGGTCAGATGCACGAAAACTGTTTGTGCTAACTTTTGCAAAGCATGCAAACCTCACAAATATATTGAGTCCACAAGT
Organism: Apostasia ramifera; assembly: GCA_019297695.1. NCBI lineage: Eukaryota > Viridiplantae > Streptophyta > Magnoliopsida > Asparagales > Orchidaceae > Apostasia > Apostasia ramifera. Next base: position 69,521 of record JAEMOT010003280.1, on the reverse strand, counting down.
CCCTCGACACTAATCTCTGGCTAGTAAGCCTATTTGGTGTTTCTGCGGTGTTCAAACAGTCCCCACTTTCTATTAAGAATGCTCTGATATGATTGACGCAAGGCTCAACAACGCAAGTATGCCATGAATCATCTTCATCTGGAATAACAAGCATAGCAATCAGATGATTGCCAAAGAAATGTTAATCATGAAACGCTCTATTCCATTGAGATGTACATTGTCATGACAAAACATACCAGAAAAGGCTTTTGTTGCATCAATGGAGTGCAAGTTCCACCCAAAATCTGTCTTTAAATGATTCAATCTTCGTTTCTTATAAAGCCAAAAGCAAAATGTTAGAAGTACGCAACATCATCAATTGTCTGAAACCAAATATATCTTGTGTCACGTTAAAGATTTAACTTCAGATGAGGGAGAAGTTACCTGGCGTCGGACAAGCTTGCGTGTATCAGCTTTTAACTTGTCAATAGCTTCAACCAATAAAGTCCTTAGCTCATTCTCCCTAGAATGCAAAATTTCAGAAAAATTTGGCTTCAAGTGTAAATCAATCAATGGCAGTGAATTTGTATCATTGGCGATTCCACTATCTACACATAATGAGTCAAGTGCATCTGAATTCACAAAGTTAGCCCTAAAGAACTCGCCGAAGTCCCTTACACCTATCGCTTGCTTCAAGCCTTTTGTGTAATCAGAACTGGGTTTGTATATCTCATAAACTTCATCGAGCAGACCAGAATTTATCATGCAATCAACTCTGGAGTTTACATATTTGTCTAGAACAGGAAGAGAAGCATCCAACCAGATAAAACAACAGTTGTATCTGACATGATCAGCTCGTCCCCATTTCTGTTCTCATAAGAGAAAAATCAAGTTACCTTCACCAGGTAGTTACAGTATCAACAATTCAAACAATTCGTTCATTTGCATCTAACAAAGGCCAAAGCATGAAAATAGAACTCACTGTGGTAAATTTAGTCAACTTATCAAGAAAAGTGATAAAAATTAGTGAACGAATTATGCAAATCCTACCAAGATAACATTAAGAAATTAACAGGAGTCCAATACAAGAACTCATAGGCAGATAAATAAACCAAGAGATAAGAGATACAATGGCCGCCTGAGTAAGATAAATTCACCAGATCTTTAAATCAAGAAAACAGAGATATCGCATGTTAGTTATTAAGGTTCATTTTGAAAAAAGTGTCAAAAAAGCGTAACATTACCACTAAATATTGCAGCAATAGAAATTTCTATTCACAAAATTAGTGACCAGAAAAATCACTGGCATATTAACAGAACAAATCTTCAGGCCTACTCGTGCAGGACATGTTAGTTTTGAGAACACCAAATTAAATAGCAAATAAATCATACACAAGCTTAATTACTTCCAAAGAAGAAATTTTATCATAATCAAGGAGAGTTCACAAGCCCAGATTAAACCAATCTAAAAATACAATATAATTTGAATGTTGGTACAAGAATTTACCAAGTTAGAGTAAAACAATCAATTTTAACCCAATAAATCAAATCTATGATTTTAGAAAGTAACTTGCCTTTTTCATATTTGAACTTGCACTAGTGTTGATCAATGTAGATCATTCAATTCTCTTCAAATAGACCAAAGTCAAGTCTATGAGCTGACTAGTTAGAGTTCAATAACATGGGAGTGCAAATATTGTTCAACTCGTAGCAGCTTTTAAGATAGAAGCTTATCTATAAAGATGTCTTTATCGTTTCATGTTTTGGATCCATCTAGATTTCAAACGGTGATAGCCAAGACCATTAGACAGGGATCTTTAACCACCTGTCAGGACTATAAGAAGTGTTGTTAAAACCAAAGACATTCTTGAAAGATGAAAGACCATTCTGTTTGGAGACTTGATTCCCATATCTCCTCTATAAATTGAGAAAAAATTAAGGTTTTTGAGAGCACTTCCAAAGTTACTAAGATGCCTGGCTTCATTGTCTTCCTCCTGAGTACTAGTTAAAGTGTTGTGTTCTTCTACAACAAAAAAGGGGGCTTCTCTGTATATAGAACTTGGTTAGTGCAAGAGAACTCTTCCTCTTCCTCTTTGTTCAGCTTGATGTAACAGTCACTATACTATATTCTCTTTTGATTAGTGTAGCATCACTCCTTCGCTCTCCACAGTTTTTCTTGCAATGGCTTCCACATAAATCTGTGTTCAATACCTTCTTTCTTTTTCTCATTTCTTTGTTTTACATCTACGATTGTGTGGTATTTTTGTTATTATCTACTTGATTGCTTAAATCTTCAGCAACTCAAAGATTCTCATTCAACTCTCAGTTTACTGCTGCTTACTTAATTATTACACCCAGCAAAACTAGTATCAGAGCAACACGATCAAGGTCAACATCGACCATGAAGAACATAGTTGAAAAGTTGGATAAGAACACTCGATTCATATATGAAAAGCAATGATGAGGGCTATTTTGATTCATCTTGATCTAGATGATACCCTACTTCGATAAGTGAAGAAGTCATCCATTGTGATAGTTGAAGAATGCGAGTGAAAGGGTCAAAAATTGTTATCCCAGATCTAACTATAGTTGTCAAATAACAATTCCTAAAGGAGATGACAGAAGCAGAGTTATGGTTCAGATTGGAGTCTTCATTCATGACAGAGCCAGATAAACAAGCTCTTTCTCAAGCGACAACCGTAATCTGTGCGGAGGAGGTATTATTAAAGCTCACCAAGATGTTCAATCAAAAAAAAAAAAGCTCACCAAGATGACTTCAAGAGCATGATGACTGATCTGCAATGATTGAAGACAAGTATAAAGATAAGGATTTGGCTCTGCTTCTATTTTATTCGCTTCCTCCTTCCTTTAATGATTTCTGGGATTCCATGTTGTATGATCGAGAGTTCATTTTTCTGGAAGATGTTTCCTAAGCTATGTTACCAAAGGCTATTAGATACAAAGGTTGTTCCTGCATCTAAGGAACCCTATGGTGAAGGTCTAATAGTTCAGAGAAGGAAGTCAAAGAACAGCTCCAAAGAAGTGAAGCAGAAAGAGCACTCATGATCACCAAAGCATTGTTACCGCAATTACTTTAAGATAAGAAAAAGGGATCATGTTTTCTCAAACTACCATAAGTTGAATAAAGAGCAATTGAAAAGTGATCATAGAAACAAGAAAAGTTTAGGCCAAACAAGTGAATTTTTATTTTTGAATAATGGAAGCTAGTGTAGCTCTAAAAGAAAGTGATAGAAGCATACTCTGTGTCACACAAGAGGGTGAAGGGTCTACTTCAAATTTGATTCTTAATTTAGCCAATTCATTCCCCATAACACTAAACAAAAAATTGTTCATCTGACTAGCTAGTCTCTTCGAGAGTTGTCTTGATGGGTAAGATGCATCAAGTTGTAGGATTTAGAAGTGTCAGAATAAAAATGTTTGACGGAATTGTATGAACTTTGATAGATTTAGATACACTAATGAGGTGGGATTCTAAAAATTTCTCATGGTGCTATGAATTTAGTGGTCATCTTCGACAAAATGGTTATTTATACATTTTCGAGGGGTGTACTGAAATAGAACAATGACAGACAACACTTATTCATCTACCAAAGACATGACAAATTTTGACATTTTTGACAAGTCATATGAGCAAGAAAGTTCATCTAAATTGAGTAAGTGTAGTCTCCATTGAGGTCAACACATTGGAAGTTAAACTTCTATAAGAAGTATAGGTTTAAGAAGCAGAACAAATTTCCTTCGACAAAGAAAATCATTAATCGAAAAATACACTCTACTACATTCAATATGACTCGCAAGGACCATCTAGCATTGCATCTAAGGGTAGAGCTACTATATGTTAATATTTATTGATGATTGTTCAAGGAAGGTTTGGCCCTACTTTTTTAAAAAAGAATAATGTTTTCAAAACCTCCAAGCAAAAGGAAGCACTAGTCAAAAGCAAGTTGATTAATCGATTAAGAGGCTTCCCACTGACACTGGTTTGGAACTCTATTCAAGAGTTCAATAAATACTATAAAGAACAAGGAATTGTTTGACACTTAAAAGCAATCACCTTGCCAAAATTTTATGGCATGATTGAAAAGCTATCACATTTGAAATGATTTCAATTTCATTGTAACAAAATTAGTTCTATTTTTTAGGCTTACTTTTTACCTCGTTTTCAGCCTTTATTATTGTATTTTCTATTTTTTTACGGGATTTAAATAAAAAGCTAGCATTGTACTAAAGTTAAGAGCTCATGATAAAATGAAATCAAGTGTAATCAGTGCTAACGTAAACTCAAGTTAAGGGGTCAATATCACAATGAAGAGAATGGTAACCTCAGGTGAGATTCTCAATAGTCTATTTATCTCATTATAATTTTTTTTAAAACAATCTCTTTTTCCTTCATTTGAATCTTCTTTCCTCCACCCTTTCTCGATAAACTCATCTCTATGCTCACCCCTAGTGGCCCCGACACTTCCACTCCATCAGCCTACACCTCCATCCTGTCGATGCTGTCAACTCAGTCCTGTCTCCAGTTGGAGCACGACTCTAGCGAATGCAAGCCTGCGAGGACCCTGTCAATAAGCATGAGTGGACCGTAAAAGCTTTTTGAAGCAAGTAAGCATGTGATGCAGGGAATTACCAAGCCAACGCGGCTGCAGGGTATGCCTAATCTCGCAAGGACAGCCCTACAGAGCTCTGCGCACACACCTTGCTCTTGTGGTAGCATTGCCACTCATTGCCACAAGACAAGTGATGCCCAACAGTGATGACCTCTTGCCTCGATGCACAAAAAATCGCAAACTACTTTTGCCTTAACACATAAACAGCAAATCCCGTGTTTACTAAAGCGCCTGAGAACCGAATTGGTCCCTACTTACAACTTAGTTCAGCTGGTGTAACCAACCTAGTGAGTTATCGATTCGAGTCCAGTGGTTCTAATTGAACTAGGTCTATTTGGAATCTCTGATTAAGGTAAACTTTCTCACGAATTCAATTAATTATCAATTATTTGATTTAGTTGAAAATTATGTTGCGTGACTAGATTATTTGGCATGGCTCAATTGTGTCATTATAATTTTATAAAAGCGAAATTATTGTTGATCTTTAACATAAGAATATCCCAATGTAATTCTGAGACCTCAATTCTAATTCATTGAATTTAAATCGATAAAGCCCTAATATAAGTTGATAAATTTTTATTTATCATTGATCCAATCTAATTAAAATTTTAAAATAGTTAATTTGCGGAATCAAAAATCTTATTTATGATTATTTATATTTTAGAAAATATTTTGCATTTAATAATAATAAATTTACTAGTTAAATTTGTTGATTTAAAATTCACAAATCACATGCTATATTGTCCTGCATCACCAAACAAACTCCTAAAATCTACTCATAAATAACAATTTAGAGTATCAAATCTATCTGTAAAAACATTATTTGCTAATAATTTAGATAAAAAAATAAAATACCTCCACATATTTTCCCCGAAAAAGACTGCTCGGGAGGATTCCTGAGCTAGCATAGACACTGAGATAGCGGCGTATCTAGATTATCAATAGTTGTCAACAAAGGCATCAAAAATGGGTCAGACAAAACACAAACAAGAAGCATGATACAATATGACGTGAAGATGCAGCATAACATTCCTTTTAATTAGCTACTCATAGTCAACTGTGCATGGATTACTAAAGGAAACACAAATCTTCTACATGAAAAACAATTCTTCCAGACTTTCAGGAAAAACAATTCTTCCACATCTAACTGAGATAAAAGTATCTACATGAAAATAAAAAGAAAAAGAAACGAATTAGTATTCCAAGCTAAGAGCTAACTTAAAAAAAAAATTATATTCAATTGTCAATTCAAATGAATAAAAATTAATAAAGTTTAAGTTGGTTGGATCAAAACTAAGTAGAAAGTATTAGTGGAAGCAGGCACCCCTTCCCTTCTTTCCTCTCCAGAAGAGAGAATGATAGGAAATACTACATTTGAATGGTATTGTTCCACTCCAATGCATCTTGCATTTGCATCAAATTGCAAACTTTTTTGCCTCCACCTCCGGCCTTCAACCATCTAAACCTATCATTGATGGCCTCAAAGCCCATCAATGGTTCGACCGCACCACCCGCTACAACCCAATAAAGATAAAAATCAATCTTAAAATAGTAGCCTTAATATAATTCAAGTAAACTACTCCTGGGCGTCAAAGGCTTCAATGCTAGCTAGACCTTTCTTTTACTCTTTTTATATTGGCAAGATCCAATAATCTAACTTTCCTTATTAGAACTTCTATCAGTTTACGTATATATGTTCAAATCATCTAAGTTGACTCTCTATGACCTTATCCTTAATTAAAGCTACTCCAACATTATCACGAATATATTCATTTCTCATCTTTGCCTTTTACATATACCCACTTATCCACCTTAACATACTCATTTCTACAACACTTATCTTATTTATATATTTCTACTTTGTAGGCCAGCATTCAACACCATATAACATCGCTGGCATTACAACTATTCAGTAAAATTTACCTAAAAGTCTGAGTAAAATTTTTCTATCACACAATATATCAGATATATTTATTCACTTTATCCATTCTGTCTGTATCCTACTAATAACATCACTATCAATTTCATTATAATTCTGTATAATTGATCAAAGATACCTAAACCGCTTGCTCCTCCTGATAGTCTAATTATCAATTATCATCTCCTCACTACAAGTGCTTTTATATTGAATAAATTTATATTTTATATATTCGATTTTTGATCTACCAAGACGAAAATCTTTAGATTCTAACATATTTCTCTGTAACTCGAATTTCGTTTTAGCACCTTCTCTAATCTTATTAATGAGGAGAATATCATCTGCAAAAAACACACATCAAAATACTTTTTCTTGTATGTGTTCAGTCAAAACCTCCATAACCAATGCAAATAAATATAGACTTAAAGCTAGAACTTAGTGTAATCCAATTGAAATAAAAAAAATTTCAATCAAACCCTCTTGTCTCCGAACACATGTAATAGCCCATTTGTATATGTCCTGAATAACTTAAATATAAGTAATACAAATTTTTTTCTTTTCTAAAACTCTTCAAAATACTTTTCTTGAAACTTTATTATAAGTTTTTTTTAAGTTAATAAAACCAAATGCAAATCTTCTTTTTTTTTCTAAACATCTTCATTAAATCTCTCAATAAATGAATAGCTTCAACGGTAAATCTACCTAGCATTAAACCAAACTAATTCTGTGAGTATTACGAGGTAATCTATGTTTGATCACCCTCTCCTAAAATCTTAAAATATGACTCATTAACTTAATTCCTCTATAGCTAGCACAATTTTGTACATCGTTTTATTCTTATAAATAAATACAAATATACTCTTTCTCAATTCATTTAGCAACTTTTTAGTTTTTAAAATCATATCAAACAACCTAATGAGCTAAGAAACCTCTTCATCTCCCATATATTTTTCTATTTATTGGAATCTCATTGAATCCTATTATTTTTCTACACTTCATCTTATTTAAATCCTTCATAACTTCAACTTTAGTTATACACCGAAGCTAAGTAATTTTTAACTTCTTTTTAAATGCAAAAATCAGTTAAATCAATCGTATGATTATAATCACTATTGAAAGTCTTCCAAAGTAACTTATTCATCTATGTTCAATATCTTCATCTTTAAAAAATACTTTTTGATATTTATTTTTAATGTATTTTACTTTAATCAGGTCCTTATTCTTTTTTCTCTTACTTTAACAAGCTTGTATATGTGTCTCTTCTTTTTTAGTATTCAGGTTTTCATAAAGATCATCAGAAATAACATTCTTTGCATTACAAAATACTTTCTTGAATTCTCGTTAAGCAATTTTATACTTTAAATTTTTCTACTCTTAAATTTGTACCAAACTTTGTGACAAACTTTTTTTTAAAATTTTTTCTTATATTTCTTCTTTTCACTACCAAGCATCTTTATTACTTAGAACTTTTCCTTTAAATTATCCCAACATATCATTTACATTCTTACAAATACAGTTAGTAGCCCTCAACCACATAAGCTCAGCTTCCTATTCAATATCCAACTGCCCATATTTTAGAACTCTCTAATTAAGGATATTTCTATTCTCATTCTTTAGATTTTACCATCGAATCTGAAAGCACTATTTTGACTTACTATTCCTTCTCCAACACTTCATCTTAAAATCAAAGAATATTAATCGATGCTGAGTAATCAAGCATTCACTTAAAATGGCCTTATAATTTTTATAATCCAAGCAATCTTATTTTCTTATAAGAAAATAATTAATCTGTATTTTTGAAAACTCATTCTTATAAGTGAAAATATACTTATCTTTTCTCTTTAATAAAATATTAACAATCAAAAAATCTTAAGTTAAAGAAAACTCCAAAATAATTTTACTCTTCTCATTAGTCTCCCCAAAATTATATCCATCGTAAATACTATTAAATTCCACAACTACACTTCCAACATGTCGATTTAAATCTCCTCTGATATATATTTTCTCCTTATTTCACATTCAATACAATTCTCAATAAACCAATCAATTTAATTTCACATTTAACATAATTTTTTATATAATTAACTCACTTTATTTCACATCATATACACATATTCCCAAAAAAAGTCACAAAATATTTTCAAATCATTTTTTTCCTCCAACCAAACTAAGCCTTTAGACTCCTTCACGTTTGCATACGAGAGCCTATAGAGGTTCACGGTGGACAAGGCAAAGTCTAATCAAAATATCTGCATCTCTACTACTCTAATCTTATAGATATTTTATCACTTAACCGCCCATCACTCATTATCACATAACATATTTGGACTCATAGCAAATATTTTAAGTTTAACTAAATTTAAAAATTCATTTGGATTTACTTGAACTTCGATTTAGCATTTAGCTAAAGAGCTTTAAGTTTAAGTAAATTCCAACTCGACCTAACTCAACTCAATATCATTTGGTCATTAGTATGTCAATATGTCATGCATGCCAATATCAGCAAAATTCTGGTATGATGACATCAATGTGAAAAGTAAGCTTGTGCAACAAAAAATAGGTCCGATTAAAACAATAGGCTGGAACAGCTTATTCACTGAAGTCTTTAGTATTATAACATCTTTTATATCAAAGTAGCATGTTAAATGTAACAATAGAGAGATGAATTATAAGTTGATGTTCTTCCTGCATTCTATAAAATGAAATAGAACAGTTTCATGTTGGATGAAAGTTCACTTGAGATCCATTTCAAGATGTCTAATGTTTCATTTAAAATTAAAAAGTGCCATCTTCTTTAATAGCAGTTTTCTTAGTCCACAAACTAAAACCTCACCATTAAATGGACATACTAAGAAACCAAATGTGAAAGTTTCAAATCCAACTTATAGAAATGACATAGAATTAATCAATCTGTTCTTCTTTTAATATTTTAAGGTGGTTTACAAGCTAAATCTGCTCAACCGATTTTCATGTACAACAATAAACAAACCAAATAAGAAACTAAATGTGAAAGTTTCAAAACCAATTCATAGAAGTGACAGAATTAATCTATCTGTGCTTCTTTTAATATTTTAAGTGGTTTACAAATTACAACCTAAATCTCCTCAATTGACGTTTTCATGTACAACAATAAACAAACCAAATGAGGGGTAAAACTGCATATCAGAGTAAAGTAACGTGGAACCAGAAAGAAGCTTACTTTTCTGTTATCATTTGGGTGGATCCTGTTTGCAGCAATCGGATCAATCTCCTTGAGAAGTTCAAAGGCAGAAGATGAATTTAGGCTGTTCGTGTCTAATCATCAATTGAAACGAGCAATACCATTCAGTAGGTCAGCTGTATCACTAAAAGGTAAGAAATGAAAATCTGTGGCCCTTTACCTATGTCAACTAACAGATAATTTGTAGAGCCTTCTTCCATTTCTTCAACCACATCATCCATAAGATAAGGGCTTACCAGCGACTAGATATAACCAAACAAGAAAAGTGAAGGAGAAAGATACGCACTTAAACACAACCAATTCCTAAGTGCAAGGGAGGAACCTGTATATAATAGTTTGTACCCCCAACAACGACCGGAATTCCCCCGCGGGAGACTATATCATCTATAATCTTGGCCGCGAAAGCAGAACGAATACTGTCAATCCCGGCGGCATCAAAACTAAATATTTGAGAGTAAAAAATTACCGGCTCGTCAAACGACTCACGGGAATAGCAAGATCGCGAAAATCTTTGGCGGTGAATTCCACAGAAGGGTCAACCGTACCAAGAAGATGATGTGGTACGCCTACAATCAACTCCCAAGACTTAAATTTTAACTAGCAAAACCCAATCGAAGGAGAACAATCAGATGAAAATGAGCAAAGTGCTGACCATTGCGCTCGGAGAAAGGAACCTTGTTGGTGAGAACGTCGAGGCCTCGGTAGACCTGCATGGAGTCGGCGTTGATAATTTCGATGTTGGCGAAGTGAGCGGACAGGTCGATGGCCAGCCGCGACTTCCCCGCCCCCGTCGCTCCCATTATTACGACAACCTTCTTCTTCGCTGCCGCTGCCGCTGCCGCTGCCGCCGCCGCCATAGCGCCACCGCTTCCTCCTTCTCCTGAACATTCCAAACTAGGGTTAGGGTTCTCAGAAACGAAAGTAGCGCAGTCGACGGTCCCCTTCAACATCATTGATGGTCGGCCGCCAGCCCAACGTCGGACGGTCGAAGGCTCCTGGCTGCAAACGTGCAAATATGCAATTAACGTTCTTTACTATAAAAAATAAAAGGGCAAATTACACCCAGGTCTCTTCATTTAATGCTTAATATCACATAGGTCCATATTTTTTAAATTATAACATCGGAGTCCCTGAGTTTTAATAAATTATCAAATGGGTCCTTTTTTATTTTGTTATTATTAATATTTTTTAAAATTATCATTTTACCCCCTGCCCCTCTCTCTCCTCCCGCAGGCGGCCGCGCGACATGTCCACTGGAGCACCGGTCACGCGGCCGCCGGACCCGCCGGTGCATCGTGGGGACGCCGGTGGGTTGGGCGGCCGTTGGACCAGCCGGCGGCAGAGCGCGTGGGCAGGATTGAGAGGAGAGAGAGGGGCAGGGGATAAAATGGTAATTTTAAAAAATATTAATAATAAAAAATAGAAAACGGACTATTTGATATTTTATTAAAACTCAGGGACCCCGATGTTATAATTTTAAAAATATGAACCTGCGTGATATTAAACTAAACGTTAAACTCAAAAATTTAAGTGTAATTGCCCAAAATAAAAATACAAAATTGTAATGTTGTAGGAGGATTTTTTAAAAATTAAGTGCATTTAATCATTGAAAAAAAGACATTTATGTCTGTCATACAAACTTTAATGTCACTTTATTATACAAATTTTGTGAAGGTAATTATACATAACTAATTTTTAATTTTTTATATGTACATAATTACCCTAAAAAATAGGTATATTTACTATGATCCCTCTCCCCTTATTTTTCTTCCGCATCTATGGAGCGTTTGGTTCAATATTATATTGATATTATGTTATACTATTTAGAGAAAGCAATTGTTTGATTTAACCATATATATAAATAATTTTTATAAAATAATAGAATTATTAGTCAAAAAATAGTATCTAAATGACATAACATCTAAATTATATAACATGACTTTGAGATAATAATGAATCAAACGCTCTCTTAGCATTTTTATGATTTTAGGAGAGGCAGGCAACCACTTTTTTAGCAAGTAAAATTCAAATAATTGGGAAATATCCTCTATTTGTTCTTTCTTTAAGTATCACAATCAAACACATATATATTTCCTATTTAAGTTATTTTTTAATAAATTGGAAGTGAATAATTATATTTCGGGAAAGCAGACAGTAACATATGGTAACTATGGTTACTATCGGTACACATATTTGCATACTTTGATCTAGTTATCATCTCCCTAGCTCTTATATCATCCGTGCTCTTAGATTAGTTTGTGCTGACTATAATCCAATGGTGTCACTATATTATACTATTAAAAATTATAAACAAACTTATTTGGGTCAATTTCTTCATGTAATTTCGAATATGCGATATTAGGTTCTATTTGATGAGGTACGCAGTATCGTCAAGTTCAAACCACCATTGCACATAAAAGGCCAGCCACATACACGTCATATCTGAAATACAATGGATGACCTGTTAGGGGATCTAAGTAGAACTCATATTGTGTGTCACATAGTTGATCATAATCGATCAACAACAACAACAACAACCAAGCCTTAATCCCACTAGGTGGGGTCGGCTACATGAATCTTTTGTTTCTATTGCGCTCTAGCAGTTACCAAATTCTTATCTAAATCTAAGTAACTAAGATTACTCCTTATAGTTTTTTGCTATATCTTTTTTTGTCTTCCTCTTCTTCTTTGTATATTGGCAAAATCTAATAACTTAATTTTTTTAACTGGAGCTTCAATCGGCCTACGATTTATATGTCCAAACTATCTAAGCTAACTTTCTCTAAGTTTATCCTCAATTGGTGCAGCACCAACTTTCTTTCGGATATACTCATTTCTCATTCTATCCTTTTATGTATATCCACACATCCATCTTAGCATTCTTATTTGTACAATATTTATTTTATTTATATGTTTCCTCTTTGCAGGCCAGCATTCAGTACCATATATCATCGCTGGTCTTACTACAGTTTTATAAAAATTTACCTTTGATTCTGGATGGAATTTTTTTATCGCACAACATACTAGAAGCATTTCTCCATTTTCCCATCCTGCTTGAATCTTGCTAATAATATCATTATCTATTTCACCATCATTTTGTATGATTGATCCAAGGTATCTAAAGCACTCACTCTTCTTGACAATTTGATCACCAATTGTCACATCTCTAATATAAGTATTTTTTTTGACTAAATGTGCACTCTATATATTCAATTTTTGATCTATTAAGATGAAAACCTTTAAATTCTACAGCATTCCTCTAAACCTCTAGTTTCGCTTTATCTCCTGGCCTCTTTAGTTTTCTCAACAAAGATAATATCATTTGTGAAGAGTATACACCAACGTACTTTATCTTGGATATGTCTAGTCATAACTTCCATAATCAAAGCAAAAAAATACGGACATAAAATCGAGCCTTAGTATAATTCAACTGTAATAGGAAAATCCTTAGTCAAACCTCCTTGTATCCGAACACAGGTAATATCTCCTTCATACCACCTTGTGACGTCCCTAGCCGTCACACTAAATATTTATCTAAGTTAGGGGAGAAGAAAAATTAAATCAACAGCGGAAGAAAACTAAATAGATCAAAAGCTACTACAAGAGTTCACAATACTATAACTTAGCACAGAATTAAATATCCAACTAAAGCAAATGAAGCAAAACTACTATAGTCTTAACCGAACACATAAGCAGATAAGTCACTCTCTAAGAAAATAAAGTAATAAACTAATTTTCTTCTTGACTGATATTCTCCCAATTCCCGTGATTAAGTGCTCCAGTACCTGTCACGTTAGTGACAGAGTCCGTTAGAAACAAACTCGTAGGTTGTACACTAACAAAGCCTTTAAATAAAAATATTAAATATTAATAATAATAATAGCATATTAACATGATGTAATAAGAATAACAAACAATTAAACATATATAACATAGATTTTAATTAAGCATGCATGTATGATAAAGAGATGAAATAATACAGTATGAACAATAATTATTAAACAAACATAACATAATTTGCATAGCAAGTACAACATCAGCATATAAATAGAAATGATAAAATAAAATAAGTAATGAGCAAATTTCTTTTTATTACTCTCACTTTTATCTTTTGGGCCCGTGATTTCTCGTACTATGCCTCAGCTGCCTTTTATATTTTTGGGAATCGTCACCCCCCATGAATAGCCCTCCGTAGGCATATTCAATTGACGCCGTCGCGCCAAATATCATGTGAGGACCTCTAGTGGACACGTATCCACA
>JAEMOT010003280.1:34978-50097 GCA_019297695.1 Apostasia ramifera | reverse complement strand
TTTTTTTTAGTGGTGCTTGATTTACCAGCAGGTTTTTGTGAATTTTCAATTAGAAAAAAAAAATCTATGCATTCCAGTACTATTTATTCATCCAGGGCAATTCCTTATAGTCCAAAGAAAGTCGCTCTTTTAATTTGAGCATTTTTTTAGGGATAATTAACTATATGCTACATAATTTCATTTTATTTATATTTTATTCATATATTCTTAGTTAATTACGCTATGCACACTCAAAACATTACAAAATCTTACATACACACATTTGAGTTAAAACTTAATCAAAATCTATTTGAAAAAAAATATTCTGTTAGTAAATTATTAAAATTATATTTTTACTCTTAATGATACATATTTTTCTCTTCCTCAATACTACACTAAAGCATTGATTTGTCCTAAAATCAATTCACGTCGCGGATGTCTCCTTCCTTTGCCGCCACCTAAACATTAAGATCTTAGGATTTTCACTCAAAATATATTTAAATATTCTTAAAATAATATGATGAACGGATTAGATTTTTTGTAATCTAACTATAGTTAGGTTATTTAAATTATGATTACTCATAATAATAAAAATAAGTTAAAATATGTGTACGTAAGATTTTATAATATTTTGAGTGTGCATAGTATTATTAACTAAAAATAAATGGATAAAGTATAAATAAAACTAAATTGTATGACATGTAGGTAATTACATAAATTTTAATTATAAAATTCAACTTTATTTTATCTATAGATCTCATATCAAAGTAACGTACTCAACTCAGGGAATGCTTTTATGATCGAAGATTTTAATTTATGAGTTGGTATATTGTTGGGTGGGGTGAGGGGGAGAACTAGTCCTCCACAAAATTGAAAGGCACGAGACAAGGAGTGAAACTCTGATTTAATTCAATTAAAGTATTGCTAGCTAAACATATAAGCTTTATATGATTACCTATGAGAATGGTTCAATAAATAATACATGCATGTATTTCATATATACTTCAAATCTAATACAAAAAATGAGCTTCTCAATTAATAATACAATTACTTATTTAAGCAAGAAAATAAGGTTATAGATTATAGCAATGCGCAATATGAATACTTAAATACAACTTTGTTAATGTAAAGTAACTCATATTGAAAGATAATGGTTTAGCTCTAAGGCCTCGTTTCATTCGAGATTGAATTTTAGATAAGAAAAAGATATTTTATCTTGTAAATTTAATACTAAAAAAATTTTGTTTAATATTAGAAAGTAGATAAAATGTAAAATAAAGTTAATTTTAATATCGATATGAGATATAACGATTATATAAAATCATATCTTGAGTTGTATTATTTCGATATGTTATGCAAATATATATCTGAAATTAAGACCTTGGTTGAATTAGTTTTGATAAGCCATCTAATAGTTTGTATATATAAGTACTATTTTTTAAATAGAGATCTATAGATTTAGAAGTAATAAAGATTAATTAGCCAAATCATTAAAAAATTTAACTTAAAAGAAGAGAACATATAGAATAATAAAGGTAAATCACATAATAATATTCATGGTTTAAATATATAGTTGAAACATAAAAAATAACAAGCAAATGAGTATAAAACAATGAACAATAAAGAAAAAAAGATAAACAGATAACTAGAAGACTCAAACTCCTTCGATCCACGATGTGAACTAGCATTAAACATATAGAAAACTCCATGTGATCCCCTCGCACAATGTCCTTCTAACTGATGGTCCTTCTAACAACTAAGATGAAGTATATGACTCTATGACTATGACAATGATAACAATTTCTCCAAAAGTCGCAGTAAACAATTGACAATATTGGAACTAGAGCCGACGGCCTAAGGATCTGCAATGGCGATCCTCCAAACTTCTTTTTCAATGAAAAACTCCCACAAAATAAAAATCATCCAAATATATAATAGCAAAGTTGAGCTTCCGCCACCTCTATTCATTAGTAGGAAAACCAAAAGAGATGCAGGAAGGCCGCCGATAAAAGAGAGAGAGAGAGAAAAAAAAAAAAGTTAACTCTTTCATTCTCATAAACCCAATAACTAAATAACCTATCATGACTCATTAACCCGAATAACCTCAAATTACATGTCACTCATCATAACCGCAAAATAAGTGACGTAAAAACACATAATAATGGAATATATAATGACCACTTCTTAGTCAAAATTTTATAAAAAAAATTACAATATAAATGTTTAAATACATAAAAATCCATAATATAAACGATGACATAAAATAAAAATGAATAGGCCATCATAATATGTCAGTGTTCAAAATCTATCAAGACAACCTATAACTTCGATGAAGACAATATCGAGCAAACCCTAGATCAGTATTATTATCTAGATGATCTAAAAAGAAATTTTACAGTTTGATCTTCGAGATTAACCTACTTAGGACGATAAAATAACTTCCAAAAATATTTGGTAAAACCCACATATTTGAATCGAAATCAGCTTTAAAAAAAAAGAAGCATTAGCATTCTTCAAGCTCTATCAGCACAATCAGATTTTGCATAGCATTCTAGACCTTTCAAACTGCAAAAAAATAAAATTAATATGGTGAATTTTGAAAATTGAAACAATTGTTATGCACAGAATTCTAAAAATTGATACAAAATTAATCAATATTATTAAAATTGAACCAATAAGCTGATTTCTGAAAAATGAAACTACATGCTGAGTTTTAAATAGATCAACAGGTTCATCCATAGCGGCAATGCAGTAGAAAACATATTCTTGTTATCCCCAAAGGCCTAAATTATAGGAGCTTAAACCAAGTTCTAAGCATGTCAAGATAATTTAAAGAGCTCGATTCAAAAGTTAAGGATAGGCCTGTTAACGATTCGATCTTGAGCCGATTCGACCTCGGCTCAAGATTGAATTAAAATTTTTCGATTTGATCTCAATTTAATCGAGAGAATTATAAACGAGGAGAGCTCAATCTGATCTCAATTTGAGCTTGGTCTGGCTCATTTGTTATCGACTCAAGCTCAATCCGAGCTAAAATCAATCCTACTTTCGATTAATTTTCAATCTTTTATCCAAACATTATGTATAAATATGTTTGTTCTTTCAATCAACTTAAACTATGGCTATTCGCCTTGATCTATTATTTAAATATAAAAATAATTTACAATAAATATGATTTAAATAATTATCGAGAAAATTTCAATGAAAGTCAAATAAAGTCTTCCATTAAACTACTAAAAAAACATATATACTAAATCTAGTTATATATATATAAATCTATGTGTAATCTTTTTTTATTTTTTGAATCGATCTGATTTCGAGCCATCACGATCCAATTTATGACAGCTCAAGATTTGATTAATAAAATTTTTGAGCCAAAAAATGGCTCTTTAGTCCGCTCTTTTAGATCGAATCGAGCTCAATCTTTTAGCGATCTTCAAGCAAGTACGTGCACAATAGAAGCAAACAAGCCTTAGATTAAGAACAACAGTAAGCAAATTTGAAAGCATAGTGTAGAAGTAAATTATGCTCCAAGTGACACGAAAAAATCTAACATAAGTATTTCAAATCGAAAAGAATGTTTAGTGGAAGATAATTTAACAAGTTATTTTGAGTTAACACGCCTATTAAATTTAATAGAATAATTTCAAAGTTCAAGAAATGAAAATTTACAAGGGTGAAAGAAAGTTGCATTCTTGATACCTAATGTTATTTTATATTATATGATTTTATTACTTGTATTATTTCTTATATTGCATCACTTTTTGGTTGTGCGCTTAATAAAAATAGTTTTTTTTATAACCAAGGTTAGTTGAAATTAAAATAAGCTTAAAAATTTATATACTTATTAAGATCGGTTTAGCGTGAGAATCAAAATCAGGACCAAAATAATATTAGTTTAAATAATAATAATAATAATAATAAAAATAATAATAAATAATCTTTTTTAATTATTTTATACGAATTTTAATATAAAAAAATATTATTTTATTTCACATACTTAATAAGTTTCAATAAAAATACTAACTTTATTTCACATCTTAGACTAAAATACTTAAATTTAAGTATTTTAGTCTAGGATTTAAAATAAAATTGGTATTTTTATTGAAGCTTATTGAGTATGTGAAATAAAATAAAATTTGAATATTTTGATTTAGGATGTGAAATAAAGTTATTTTTTTATTAAAATTTATTGATTATATGAAATAAAATAATATTTTTATATTAAAATTCAAGTAAAATAATTTAAAAAAATTATTTATTGTTATTATTATTATTTTGTAAATTAGTACAATTTTAGTTCTCGTAAAATAAAATTAGTTTTTTTATTAAAATTTATTGATTATATGAAATAAAATAATATTTTTATATTAAAATTCATGTAAAATAATTTAAAAAATTTATTTATTATTATTATTTAAATTAGTATCATTTTGGTTCTCGCGCAAAACAGGCCTAAAAGAAGGGTAATGCACTAGAAGGTTGTATTAAAAAACCAATGATGCACTAGAAGATTTAAGACATACAGTGTAATTTTGCATTTCATCAGTGTGAGAATGGTGCCAATTATGATAATTCCTTGTGCAATGTTTTCACTCTCAAAATAATTTCAGGTACCTAAATGCAATAATATCAAAAGAATTACCTAAATACAATTAAATAAGTAGCATTAAAATAAAAAAATACCTTAATTATTATAAATATGATAAACAGTGTCTGTTGACTCTAAATCATTAAAGAACTATTTGTTTGTAAAATTTAAATTTAATAGAATTAAAATTAAATTTAAATAAAAATATTTTTTATTAAAAATTGTGAATGATGTGAAATAAAGTTAATTATTATGTTGACATATATATATATATATATATATATATATATGAAAGATCTGATATAAAATTAGTTATTATATTAAGATATATGAGGGATATGGTATAAATTAATTATTATTTTGATATAAAAATCAGCATCAACAGATATTTTTTTATTAGAAATTATTTTTTTTTTTAATTTTAATTTTACGAAAAATTATTAAGTACATGCTAATTAATATCAATCAAGAAATAAATCTTAGAGAATTTTTGATTTAAATAGTACAACATGTGTCGGCCATAATTTTTCTTTCGGGCCCACAAAAGCCCATGATCACACAATAATGGGCCCACAGCTCGTCCCATTCATCGTTTCGTATCATCCTATCCAGCCGCCAAATCGGTTCGTGGATCGCAATCTAATCGCCGTCATTTCCTGAAAGATCCGGCGAGCTCGACGGACCTGAAGGAGGCGGAGTTGAGATCCTTATAGGCCCCCGGAGGAAGCCCCTCCGCCGTAAAACCATCTCCTCTCGCCCTCCTCCTCACTCTCCGCAGACCCCAGGACCCAACCACAATGCCGGCGGCGGCCACCACAACTCCGACAACCACTAGGGCCACCATCGTCCTCCTCCTATTACCCACTCCTCCGCCACCGTCGATCTCCGAATTGCTCACCTTGAAATACCCCATTTTGTTTTCATCTCCCACCGCCACTACTGTTTGCACCGGGTAATTCATCCGGTAACAGTACCCCGTCGCGTTGTTGTAGATCGCCCCCCGGCAGCTGCAGTTCCGCTCGCAAGACTCCTCACAATGCCCCCAGGCTTCCATCTTTACTGACTCCAACCACTCCTTATTCGGTAGCTCCACACCATTCCTCCTCAGCGGCCAAAAACCATCTTTGCCCTGGCAGAGCTCGCCGGAATACGGCGAAAAGCAGCCATCTTTTCGGCCATCTATGCAGCCGCACTTCTGCTCATCTTCGTTGCAGAGGCCGTACGAGCCGCAGGCTCTGGGGAGGCCGCAGAACTGGTCGATGGCAACGAAGTCCTTTACCCAGATCGTCCCGTTCCAGAAGTATCCCCGGAGATCGCCGTCGTCCTCAAGAGTGACTCGCCGGAATCCGGTTATTCCCCTGTTAAAGCTGTCGAATGATACCACGTCGATGAGGGATCCTTCCTTCTGGTAGAAGCCGAGGAAGCCGGTGGGATCGACCCGCACGTATATCGGGCCGTCGCCGGCGACTATCTGATTCTTTATCTCCATCGCCGTCCTTTTCCAATACATGGGACTCTCTACCCCTTGTCCGAATTCCATGAACAGGGCAAGGTACTTGTCTCCCAATCTCATGGAGTATCGCCGGCCGTCGGAGAACAGAGCGGCAGTGGAGGTGAAGTTCTGGGCTTGGACGATGGTATCTGAAGGAAAATCGAAGCTCTGCCAGAGAACGGAGGTCGTTTCAGCAAGCTTTACGATTTGGAGGTTGGAGGAATTCAGGAGGATAACGCGGTCACCGGCGGTAGCGGGGCTGGAGGACCAGAGCACCCCTGCTTTCGAGTCGGAGAGGACGAGGCTGCCGTTGAATGAGAGGGTGGCGCCGGAGGACCATAGCGCAGGCTGGGCGGTGGCGGGGGCGGCCCGCCACACCGGCCTGCCGGAGGGGAGGTGCACGACAGCGAGGTCGATCTGCGAACCGTTGAATTCGAGAAATCCGAAGGAGAAGAGGCCGGAGGTGTCGGAGAGGAGAGGCTGGAAGGGAGCAGAGGAAGGATCGGAGGTGGCATGGAAATTTCTTTCAAACTGGCGGATTGGAGCTGTTTCGGATGAAGACGCTTCGATAGCAGTGAAAGCCGCGACAACGAAGAGGAGGGCGGAAAGCTTCTGCATCGCCATGGCTACAAGAATCGAGCTCCGAGAGTAAACAAGCACGTGGCGGGTGAAAGAAAATTAGAGAAGAGTGATGTTGCCTGTTGGCGAAGAGGTTGGGTTGACTTTTAAGACACGTCCGATTTTAAATTATTTTTTTGTGGATTCAAGTTGGGGGTAGAAAGTTCGGTCCAAGTTGGTGTTCAAAAAATCGCTCCACCTTATTTAAAATTAATTTAATTTTTTAAATTCTAAATTAAATTATTTGATTGGTATTGGCTGAGTGCATTTTGTAGATTGACCCAAATTTAAATATATATATTATCGAAAATATATATTTTTGAAGTGGGAGCCCTGCCCACTTCAATTTTATTTTTTAAATAATAAATTCCAGTTCAACAAAGCCGGTCCGATTTCAGACTAGTTCTTCAATTTTAGAGACGCAGAATTGCGCTGGACTTCTTCTATGTCCTAAAATCGGACAATCGATTAGGTTCAACCAATTATGGTCTGAATCAATTCTTACCAGATCGATTCTGGACCGAGTCTAAGCAGAACCAATCCAATAAATAGCACGATTAGCTCAATTCAAGTTTAAGCAAACACAAGCTCAACAACCTACTGAGGCCCAAGTTCAAATTGATCCGTAAATCAAAGAATTCATCTGTCTCGATATAAACTTATATTTTTCTCTTTTATAATTTGAATAACTAAAATAAGAAGAAAAAAAATTGATTAACTCTAGCTTGAGAACACTTTGATCAAAATTTAAGATTATCATTTTCTTCCAAGGCTTAATTATTTTTACTAAGCTGCTCCCTCGCGCTCTCCTCTCCTCCCCCCCGCATCAGATCTCACCACTGCCGATGACAGCGGAGTGGCGGCAGAGCCGCCCTTCCGCCGTTGGCCACAGGCGGTGAAGGGAAGCTGATGGCACGGGATCCGATCAAAAGAAGAGAAATTTGATAATTTTCTAAAATCTAATAGATATTTTTATAAACCAAGGACCTGGGTGTTATTTTTTGAGATTGTGGATTGATATAATATTAAATCTTAAATTATAGACTTCAGAGAAATTTGCCCTTAACAATATTTTGACATCACTGTGTAAGCTTATATAGAAATGTCTTCTTCGGGCTGAACAATTATTTTAAACAACTCCAAAAAAAAAAAGTTCGCATTTATCCTTATCTTCTCTTTTTCTATAATATTAGTAATTTTTTTAAAATATAATTTGATGAATGCATCATCCTGTTCGTCATTAAACTTAAAATTACTTTAAAAAGAGCAAAATACAGTTTGCACCACAGATTTTAAAACCTATAGCATTTATGTTCATCTATTAATTTTCACAAATCTCACACATATTCATTTAGTTTAATAATATTAACTTTTATTTAACACTTCTTATTATAGAAATATTTAAATTTAAAATTTTACTTTATTGCACATTATACTTATATTTTGATATAAAATATTAACTATACTCACAAACAAACAAAGAACTTAATATCTCTTATATATTCTAATATATTTTTATTTTCATGTCATGCATAATTTTTAATTAAAAAATATATATTTATCTAATAGATAAATTTTGAAATGTTTTAAAATCATAGTCAGGAAATATGAAGGGTCTTTGGTTGGTGTAAAAATAATTACTGAGGAGAAAATATTTCGTTTTGCCAAAAGTTTATAAATATCAAATGTAACATTCTAGAATAAAAAATGTAGTTTAAAATAAATATTTCATTAACTTTAATATATTTTTTATTTAATCTTCAAGCTTAAATGTAAGATGACACATTTTATTTTTTAATAAGTTAATTATTTTAACATCGCACATCTTTAATGCAGAAATATTGTTTACTTGAATTTTTAATAGTGTGTTCACCCAAACACACTTAACTGCAGAATTTTAATTCTAAACTTCACGATTTTTTCCAAAATACACTTCTACAAATTGGGTTCGCATATTTACATATACATCTCTACATCTCGCTCTGATATTTTCTATCATGTCTGTCTATGTGGTATTTACTTAAAAGTATCTCATTTATACTCTCTCCCTTCATTTGGAGGCTCAGCACCATCACTAAAGTCCTAACGTTGTTTAAAGGCATGTAAATTTGGGCCTCACTAGACCCATAACCTATCAAATTTCAAAAGTTAGGATCATCTTTAATACAATATTATAACATCTTATATCCGAGATATTAGTTTACCAACTTATATGATTTGATCAATAATTAAGAATATAAAATACCACCAAGGTGGCTTCTTGCAAATAATATATAGCCTCTAAAATATATTGTCACGTTAGTCAGATATGGGATAGTCTTCCTATCCGATCATTTCAATAGTACAACAATATATATCAAAAATGAAGGTTCATAATTTGTACAGCTTTTTGTATAAAGAATATGATATATCACCACATAGGCCTATAAAATTATACGTATAATTAGGAATACGAAATGCCAATATAATAATGTCTCACTGATAGATATGATCTATCATATAGAAATTCAAAATATATATCCATCATAATTTTATGCTGCTATTTATTTTTTTAGAGGTATTTAATTTAATATTATTTTAATATTATATCACGTTATTTGAATATTCTGAAATCTAAATTTTATCTTTTAAGTAATAATTATATAAAATTTTAGAAAATTATTTAGTAAACATTTAGTTTAATATTATATTATATTATCTAAAAAAATAATTATTTAATTAAAATTACTTTGGAATGTGTTTGACTTTCCTTGCTTATTTCTGGAAATGGAGAAGTCAACTTTTGCATTCAAATGAAAAAAAAAAACACTACAAATTTGAAATCAACATTTCATTATTGCTATTTTTTATTTTAATTCTGTTTTAAAATACAAAATAGAGAGATTTAATTTATATATATATATATATAAGTAAAGTTAAATCATTTTATACCTAGAAGCCTGCTAGAAGATGCACCTTGCCTCAATAATTCTATTCTCTTAAGATATCAGCCGACAATTACTCTTCGCCGTCATCGTCCACGAGTCATCGATCACAGGTCCAACTCTTACATAATATTTTTTGAGGTTACTTCTCAATTCTCTTTTCTATATCATATCTTACTATTATTTAAACATATATCACATTACTCGCATAAATATGAATGAATATAATAAAAAAAGTATTAGAATTTATTTCATTATAATCACATAAATATATAAATAATTACCATCATAAAGCAAACATTCATATGACTTAAAATACTAATTATTTATCTTTGAATTTAATTTATATGTAAGTAAAGTGAAATCATCTACTTAAGAGAATCACATAATAATTTTGACTTCTATAACCTTTATTTAATTCATATAAATAAAAATGTAGCATACAATAATAAGCATTAGATTCAAGACATTTTCCGAGGTTTAGCTCAAATTAACTCAAGTAACCACTTAAATTTGAGTAAGTTTGAATAGATTTAAATCAAGCTTGATAAGATTTAATTTCAAATTATGGTCGACCAATCGCTCAAACTTAACTATGATACCAATTGTCAATCGTTTAAATAATACTCGTTAATATTTGAAAACTCTTAGAGGACGTTTAGTTTATTGTTATCTTGGTGTTATGTCATATAATATAAATATCATTTTTTAATTAATAATTTTATAATTTTATAAAAAATTATCTATAATATCATTAAACTAAATAATTATTTTTTCTAGATAACATAATATAATACTAAGATAACATTGAATCAAATGCACCCTTAAAACTTTTCTAAATGAATAGCATTCTCTTCCAATCGCATGTCTATTCAAAATTATTACGCTAATCTCCTCACAATATATTATCTTTATATTTCATCTCTGTTAATTAAGATAATTTAAATATCTCTTCTTACATGAAGTAGTAGAAATAATTTTATATTATTTTTAGAAAAATATACATTTATAATTCTACTCGAGTTATGAAAATTCATATAGTAGTTTGAATTTATATATATCTTTCAGTTTTCAACCTTTTTATTAGCCCAAAATGAAGGCCTAATGTAAGTTGATCGTAAATATGTGTGACGAAGCTATAAATTATGCAGTAGACTAATTTGATTGTTACTTGATTACATCATCTTGCAATATGATTGCTTTAAGATCAGGTTCTGTAGCCATGGTTTATTTGCTCGAGTTGTCTTTTATTATTTGACGTTACATTCATTTTTTTTGTATTTATTTTGTGTACTTTACAAGTGAAAGCTTTTTTTTTCGAAAAATTATAAATGAAGGTGTTGGCTTATATAATTTTTTTTTTTTTTTGTGTTACTTCCAAGAAGTAAATGAAGAAAGGCATTTATGATGGATCTATTTAACTGAGACACTTAGCAGGAGGTCGATCACTTATATATTTTGAAATTTTGTAAATTTATCGATTTTGTTAGAATATATTCTTTATCATATTAATAAAATACTTGCTCCAAATACTTTTTGTGAATTTTTTGATATAATTTCAGACTATAACGTCTAATCTCTAATTGGCATGCATTTAGCCTTATTATGTACAATGAGTCATAATATTGTCCTTGCTACCACAATTTTTTGCCTATTAAAAATTTTCTTATATTAAAAATATACAGAATGATGGAATTTTTTTTAAAGAATTTAACCAAATAGTTTCCTATTGAAATTAAGAGTTTCCTACAGAGAAAAATCAAAGCTGCCTTTCAGAGCCTCTCACTGTCTACCAGCACCGGTTCTCAATCTGGTGTTACGTAGCCCATGCTACTCGCTGTCTGCAAATTTAGAGGGAAAAGCTTGTCTTTGTTAGAGAACATGCACGATGGAGGGAGCAATGGTGTACTCGACAGGAAAAGCAAGGCAGAGGAAATCATTTGATAATTTTAATGTATGTTTATTAGTGTTGACGTAGGATGTAGGGGTCCCAAGGAACACCGAAAAATAAAGAGAGTTTCAGGAGACGGCGGCGCGTAGGGGAATAAGCCTGTTAGAGGAGGCTCCAGGAGAGAGAGGGAGAGATAGAGAGAGTTCGGGGCATCCAGAAGAACACAAAGAGGTTTAAGGTGGTTCAGGGAGGAAATCCCCTACGTCCACCGTGCGATCAGTAAAGAAGATTCACTAACGGGAGAAAATAGCCGTGCAGGCTAATACAATACTTCTGAGAGGGGAAAGGAGAGAGAGAGAGAGCTCCTCAGTTGGGGCTTTAATACAATCAGGATTTTATCCATCTCCCTTGCTGGAGACTGTTCCAGGGTATTTATAGGCGATGGAATGCATAGCTTCGTCCTGATTTTCTGGAAGAAAGGAGGTGGACAAGCTCTGGGTTCGCGCCGCTTGTCGGCCGTTGGAGGGGTCAGAAGCCGCGAAGGGAGGGTGATCCTTTTTAATACTGGTACTTCTGGGGATCCGTGATGGCTGGAGCATGCGGATCCTTGGTTTGCGGATCTAGAAAAAGTGCTTTGTACGGGTACGGCGCGGTTGGGTCAAGCTGATGGTGACAGGCACCATTCTGTGACCTCGTTCCCGACATTACCAGGGGTGATCCTGGCTCGTCGTGGACGAGGCTAGGTTGGACCCTCGTGGCCGAGGTTGGACCCGGTCAGGTGCCTGCGAGAACAGAGGAGTTAGCAAAATGAAAGTAACTGGAGGCCAGCTAAGCGCCACGTGTACGGCCGGGATGCAGTGCAGGATCCACGTGTTAACAATTAGTAACTTGTATGTTTCAAAACATGAAATTATCAACTTTCTACAGTTTTTTTGCTAATTTTTTTACACGATTCTTTTGGTTCCTTGATTTTTCTTTTTCATAATTTCTACTTCTCTTTAAGCATAGATTGACAAGAAAATATAAAGCTCATATTTTAGACAGCATGTGCAAAAGAGAAGGGCAAAGCAGAAAGGGAAGATATGGTAAAATATTTAATTTAGAAATGCTGTTTTTAATTAACAAGCTTATCTTCTAGGGGGCGTTTGGTTCAATATTATATTGATGTTATGTTATGTTATCTAGAGAAGGTAATTGTTTGGTTTAATGACATCTACAAAAAAAATTCTATTAATTAAATTATTAGTCAAAAGATGACATCTAGATGTCATGACATTTAGATTATATAACATAACACTAAGATAACAACGAACCAAACGCCTCCTTAATTGCATATTTCTGCAGCCTAATGAACTCTTTCTTCTTCATCTTCGTTTTTGCTAAGTGTGCAATTAATGAATTTATATGCAGGGTTATAATAGATACAAATTATTGATTGTACTCTTATCTTCATTACCTCAGTCAGGTGATTATGACCAAAAGTTTAGCGTCCTAGGCCTTATTTTTTGGCCGTTCCAAAATATTAGGGACCTACTACAACTACTTATACTCGAGTAAGCTTCTATTGATTTAGCAAGCATAAAATTGCATAAGAGGCCAATCTAAGCCAATCTAGAATATCAAGTTTTCTTGAATCTTAATTTGTTCGTGTGATATCTCAATTAGCTTCTCTATTTAAGCCTTAGAACACAAGTAGCAGTTCATGCATAAATTTTTTTGATGATTTTAGATATTAAATACATATTAATTCTAAGTAAATTTAATGAGCTATTTTATTTATTTTTTTTCTTGATAAAAAAGTGCTACTTTTTCACGAATAATCACAACTAATCAAAATATTTATGTATACTTTAGAAAATGTGTAATCCTAAATCTCCGTGCTCTTCCACTTTTCAGCCCAAAGAAGAAAATTATGTATCTTTTTTTTTTACTCTTTTATTAGTTTATGGACTAAATTCTCTTTGAATTCTAGTGATAGTTTTTCTTCGATGTTTAGGTAAATGTAGGGAAAATTATTTCTGAACCACCTTATATTTTGTGTATTTTCTAGATAGTTTTTGGCTCTTTTGTGATGACAATTTTGACGAGAAATATTATGTACTGCTGATTTTTAAAACTTCATCTTTCTCCATCAATAATTTGCTTACTAATTGTTAGAACCTTTTCTAATACCCCTTGCCGAGCAGCTGCTCAACAGCAGCTCCTTGTAAAACAGCAGCTCAACAGCAGCCCCTTGCCGAACAGCAGCTCAAAGAGATATCACAAGATCGTACTCTTCGTACTACTGTGTTAACTCAGCGTTTAAGACGGCATGGGAGCCCACTCTCTAATCGTCCTTTGCAGGAGTAGGTGTTAGATGTGGCAGACTAAGCCTACTATGTTTCCTCCTCTCCAAACTATAAATAAGGGGGGATTGCTTTCTCTAAGGACCCTTCCTTCCTCTCTCTCTCGCTGAGCTGCCCCTCTCCTCTATCCCTCTTGTACTCATTCGATCTCCATTTAGAGATCAAGCTTTGTAAGAGGAGATTCGATTAGTGGATTCCAATCGCCTGGACGGCGTCGTGATTTTTTCCCCGGACACTCGGATTTTCACATAAAAATTGTCGTCTTATTTCTCTCTGTTGTGGTGCATTTTTTGCATCAACACCAATTAAAGTAAGCAAAATTTAATTTCAATAAGCAAACAGGCTTTTGTCAAATTTTAAAAATTATTGTACATTGCGATCATGGTACTGATAGTTTTCTTAGCTCTTGTATTTTTTCACTCTCTATTTATCCTCTGCGTAAATTCGACTTCTATTATATATATATTATACCTAATTATAAAGAGAATTAATATAATCAATAAAAAATATATAATTTTTTCAAATTAATTGTTAATATTTATTATTAATAAATTTTAATACATCGCACGTGCATTGCATGTGCTTTTATTGGTAAATTAAAAGTCGTATAATATTTAATATGCATAATTTTTTTATTAAACTTAAATAACAAAATTACCCCAATAAAAAATAATAATAATAAAATTACATGCAACTTCTGTCAATTATATTAAATATAAAGAATAATTACCTACATGTCATACAATTTAATTTTATTTATGTCTTACCTATCTATTCTTAGTTAATTACGTTATGCACACTCAAAACATTATAAAATCTTACATACACAGATTTTAATTTATTTTTATTATAATGAGTAATCATAATTTTTTAATAACCTAACTATAGTTAGATTACAAAAAATTTGAGCCCACTACAAGAAATAAGAGTTTTAACATGAGTGTTTTATCAATGTTAAATATAAAAGCACTCATGTTATTTTAATTTAACATAAGTAAAAAAATTACGTTAATACTTATGTTAAACACTTTCACGTTAAATATTTTGAGTCATAACATGAGTAACAAGTACTTATGTTAAAGGATATATTTAACATGAGCATATACACTCACGTTAACTTCTAAAAAATAAAAACATTCAATTTGAGTAAATTAATTCTATTAATATATNAAAGTAGATCTACATCAAACTTTTTCAAGCGTTCATTATCTCTAGTTGTTTGCAACCTGCAGGTCGGAAAAGAAAAGATCGATTATATACAAAAATAATTAGATAACAG
>JAEMOT010003280.1:16830-33858 GCA_019297695.1 Apostasia ramifera | reverse complement strand
TGAGTTAGGGCAGAGGCTGAGGAAGATGAGGTGTTTGGTCGGCACTACGGCAAGACTCGGCGATAGCTTGACTAATCGATGACTGACCGTCAGCAGCAACTGGACATCGGCAGTGATGGATCGACAGAGATCGAAGGTTAGGGCAGAACAAATCGCACAGAGGAAGAGGAGATTGTTCGTCGAACCTTAGCGAGCCAAATCAAAGGAAGAGGAGGAGGATCGTCCGCACCACAACAACGCTCGACGATTGGCGACCTTTGATGGCTGGTCATCGGCGGCGATCGGTCGTCGGAAAGAAGCATAATGGGAGGAGAGTTGGCAGAGGTGCAGTCACAGGTAATTAGGGCAGAGACGCAAGAGAGGTTGGGGCAGCCGACGAGAGTTTTATTTTGCGCAAGAGTTTTATTTCGCGCGCGCTTTTTTTTCAATTTTTCGGGCAGTATTTTTAGCTGCAGAAAAACCGACTAGGCCTTGTTTGGTTCGATTTTTTTTTACATAAAAAAATAATTATTATTTTTAAAATTTAATAGAAGAAAAATTTATTTTACTATTAGAAAGTGTATAAAATGTGAAATACTTTCAATTTTAATATTCGTGTTTGTATTGGATGTAAAATAAAGTTGATCTTTATAATTGAAATTTGTGTTGGGCAAAAAACTTATTTCGAACCAACTTCACAAGGCCAAGCCGTCGCTATTAATATTTTTTGGCCAATATTAAAAACATCATTAATATTATAAATTGTACAAAACAGTTGCTAAGAAAACTTATTAGCATCAGTTGTTAACATGACGCTAAGTCCGATGCTAACGTATAATATTCTTGTAGTGCCTCTAATTAGTTGTTAAAAAATTAACTTGAGTAATAAAAATATTTTAAAAAATTAACATAACTTAAAATTACTTAAGTCAAATACTCTTGTTATATAATATGTTTAACATAAGCATATTAAAACTCATGCTAAAACTTATGTTGATTTTCATTTTAACAAATTTTTTAGACATAATTTTTTTACTCATGTTAAAAAATTCTTGTTAAATCTCTTATTTCTTGTAGTGGACGTTCATCATATTATTTTAAAGATATTTAAATATATTTTGAGTCAAAATCCTAAAACCTTAATGTTTAGGTGGCGACAAAGGAAGAAGACATCGGTGACGTGAATTAATTTTAGGACAAATCAGCGCTTTAGTGTAGTATTGAGGAAGAGAAAAATATATATTATTAAGAGTAAAAATATAATTTTAATGATTTACTGATAGAATATTTTTTTTCAAATAGATTTTGATTAAGTTTTAACTCAAATGTGTGTACGTAAGATTTTGTAATGTTTTGAGTATGCATAGCATAATTAACTAAGAATGAATTGGTAAAGTATAAATAAAATTAAATTGTGGCTTGTAGGTAATTATTCCTAAATATAAATAAGTAAATATAGACCTTCTAACTCCTCTCATGTATAATTATATTTAAAATAATTAAAATTAAAAAGATAACAAAATTAATATAAAAGTGTAGATTATTCGTTATTATATAATTATTTATTTATAATTTTAAAATTAATTAATAATATTTAATAATATAATAAAGATATCTTAAATTATACACAAATTATTTCAACTCATATTATTACACTAAAAATATGAAATGTTACATTTAAATTTTATAAAGTTCATTGCATTATACGTTTCATTCTCGTAGTATATCCCACAATGTTTATAATTACATTCCTTCAAAGTTTGATGTATTGCATGTTTTTATTCTCATGTGTCAATCATATTTGCCCCTAAATTAATATATATGTAGATATACATCCTAAAATTAAACGATTGAATTGAAAGTATTCGATTCGATTTAGAAAATAAACGAAGAGAGTTCAATCCGATCTCGATTCAAGCTAGGTCTGGGTCATTTGTTATCAATTCAAACTCGATCCGAGCTAAAATCGATCAAACTTTCAATTAATTTTCGATCTTTTATCCAAATATTATGTATAAATATATTTGTTCATTCAATCAATTTAAACTATGCTTATTCGCTTTGATCGATTATTTAAAGATAAAAATAAAAAAATAATTTATAATAAATATAATTTAAATAATTATAGAGAAAATTTAAATGAAAGTCTGATAAACCGTTCCAGTAGACTAATGAAAAAAAAATCATATAATGAATCTAATTACATATATATTTACATATATAAATATATATGTAATATTTTCTTTTGTTTAATCGATTCGATTTCAAGCCATCTCAATTGGATCTTATGCCAGCTTAAGATTGAATTAATAAAATTTTTGAGCCAAAAAAATTACTCGTTAATCGGCTAATTTAGATCGAATCGAGCTCAATTCAATTCAATTTTCAAACGATTTTTTGAATTTAAATATAACATGAATAAATTTTTAAGAAATTTTATTAGGTTCAACCAGAATAATTGCACTGACCAGTGAGGGGGCATCATGTCAACAATGGGCCTTAATTAGTGTTGACGTGACGGTCTCCTATTGGCTGATGAAACATTAAGCGAGTCGAACTCAATAATTGTTTTTTTTTTAATTGAAAACATTCCCTTGTCTCATGATTTAAGGTATTTTACACGTATATTTATAATAAATTTATATAATTACAGATAAAATACTTAAAATAAATAATATATGAGCATGACGGCAAATTATAATAATAAATTGACATTTATGTAAATATCACAAATATAAATACGCACCGGACGGTATTAATAAACCAACACGGTCACCGCAACCTGGGAGTGGGTCACCTCTGACCCCTCACTCAATGCCCTTTTCGTACAACATATAAGTTTGTCATCTTCGTTATAGGTCTGGCCACTTCAGGGACGCCGAAAAGCGAACCACCGTGAGCGGTAACCTCACCTGTGGTCTCTCCACCTTATCCCCTTCCCACCCACCGCCTCGACGCCGCAGAGGGCTTCCGCCATGGCTCCATCACCGCTTCCCGATACCTCGACGGAAGACTCTGGATCCTCCCCCGCTTCGATTGGACGATCGGAGTTGTCTCCTCGCAGAGATCGAGCCCCTGCGCGGCCGAGTTCATCGTCATCCTACGCTTCGGTCGAGCAGCCGGCGTCCTTCTCGCTCGTGATGTACTCTTTGCGGCAGCCACTGGCTTATAGTCTTCCTCCTCCTCGCCATTGCCGGAGACATGGCGAACGGCCTCCAGTAGGAGGTCGAGGTAGCCCGCGCTGGCGCCGACCTCTCTTCCTAGATGTAGACGCCATTGATCATCTTCCTCTCTGCGCGAGTTATTGGTGAATTCGGACTTCTCCTTGGCGCCTTCTTTGATTTCACTGTCCTCCGGATTGCATTCGCCCTCGGAGCTCATGATTTCCACGGAAGGGCCTTTCTCGTCGGCTGTTGAGTCGCCGGAATCTGCTGGGGCGGGAGGATCGGAGGAAATACTAAGAGCTGTGAGGGCCTTGTTCGACTCCGGCGCCGATCCTGCTCCCATCTCATTGTTCGGGCCAACTCTAAAATTCAGATCGACGTACGACGCAGTCGGCGCCGCAGAGATGCCTCTGGAATCGATGAATCCGGCCGGCGCAGGGGATTTCGGCGCGGGAGGGGGAGGGACAGTAGAGATGATGAAGATTATCTTGGCGAGGCCGGCCTGCGCCGTGGACGAAGGATGAGGGAGATGGCAGTGGCGAAGAGAAGATGACACCATTGATGACGAATCTCTCTCTCTCTCTCCCTCCCGATCGATCGCTTCTCTTCTCTCTTTCGACCTTGCTATAATGTTTATCGAATCGTTATTCAAAAAAAATAAAAATATATATATATTTATCGAATCAGAAATACGTATCTCGCAGTTGAGCTTCATCGTATATTTCGACGGAAACATCTGCAATGGGAATTTTAAAATTTCTGGCACGTTGTGATTCGTGTCGAAATTTGATTGCATGGCATGGGGCAGGGCTGGGATTTGAAGTGGTGCACGAGCGTTTCCGCACAGCCGTTGGATCGTGAAAGAAGAACCGCGCTCGCTGGACTCCTCCGTCAGGAGGTAGGACCGGTAACAATTAGGCCCGTTACCGATCCGATTTCAAGCCGAGCTAATACTGACTTGAAATCGAATTGATTATATTTCGATCAACTCAAATTAACTCGAGTTCGATTGGGTTCGACTTCGAGCTGGCTCGAGTCAATTCCAATTTAGTATGGTATTGAGGAAGAACAAAATATGTACTATTAAAGGTAAAAATATAATTTTAATTATTTACTAACATAATATTTTTTTTTCAAATAGATTTTAATTAAGTTCTAACTCAAGTGTGTGTATATAAGATTTTGTAATATTTTGAGTATGCATAGCGAAATTAACTAAGAATGAATGAGTAAGGCATAAATAAAACTAAACTGTGTGGCATGTAGTTAATTATCCCTATATTTAAATGTGTTTGCAAATTCAACCAATTTAAATTATGTTCATTTACTTGATCTATTTTTTAAAAGTAAAAGTAAAGAAAATTGATCTATAATAATTATGATTTGAATAATAATTATGATAAAAAATCTAATGAAGTCTCCGTTAAACTATTGCAAGAAATCGATGTATTAAATTCGATTATATGTATAAGTACACATAATGTCTTTTATTTTTCTAATCAATCTTATTTCCAGTTGTCTTGATTTGATACTATATCGATTCAATATTAGATTGATAGATAACTTCCTCAAACCAAAATTCATGTATTTGGCTCGTTTGGATCGAGTTGAACTCGATTCAATTTAAAATTCAATTCAATGTTAACTAATTTTTTTAATATTTATTTTATAGTATTTATAAATTTTATTTTATTTTATACCTTACATAATATTAAACATTAATTTCTTTCTTATATTATACAGATTAATAAAAAAAATAAATTTTATTCACATTAACAATTTTATTCACATTAAGATAAATTTTAATATTAAAATAATTTTATTTTACATACAATTTTAAAAGTTAATTTTAAATTATATTTTTTCTCTATCTCAAGATAACTCAATTCAACACTAAAATTCATTTTAATATTTGTAAAGTATGTAAAATATAAAATAAAGCTAATTCTAATATTCATATTTGTATTGAATATGAAATAAAGTTAATTTTTATAGTTTAAATGTGTTTTTTGTGAAAAAATATCTTGAACTAAACGAGACCCAGGGGCTTATCTATTTGCAAAGTTTAATTTAAATAAAATTAAAGTTAAATTTGAATGAAAATATTTTTTAATTAAAATTGTGAATAATATAAAATAAAATTAATTATTATGTTGAAATATATAAAATAATGTAATATAAGTTAGTTATTATTTAGGTATATTATAAGATGTGAAATAAAATTAATTTTTTATTTTAAATTGTGTGTATGATGTGAAATATAATTAATTTTTAATATTAAATTTTACGTGTGATAAGACATACTAATTTAAAACTAATCTAAAAAGTCAATTAAATTATCGTAGAAAGTAAGAACTCTCAAAGCTTCTCTAGATTATCGTCAATCAAATGTCCCAATCATGATCGTGTCTTTAGCCTTAAATTGCTTATGATTGATCGAGCTTCTATTCTCATATCATTGGCACTGTTTGATTGACGCAGCTTCGTCCCTATTGATTCAAAAGTTGTGGCCTCACCTCCGCTCTCTCCACTTAACCGGTGTTGACCAGTGGTCTCACTAGGATAAGCGCTAAAGTCCTGTTTGATGCAAGAATTAAAATTAGAATCAAAACGATATTAGTTTAAATAAATATAATAATAATTAATAAATTTTTATTATATTTTATATAAATTTTAATTTATAAAATATTATTTTATTTTATATACTCATTTATTTTTAGTAAAATTATTAATTTTATTTCATATTTCAGGTCAAAATACTCAATCTGAATATATATTTTAGTTTAAAATATGAAATAAAATTATGAAAATAATTAAGTATGTAAAATAAAATAATATTTTTTATATTAAAATTTGTGTAAAATATATTAAAAATTTATTTATTATTATTATTATTATTATTTAAATTAATATTATTTTAATTCTTATCTCAAACA
Source organism: Apostasia ramifera (assembly GCA_019297695.1). Taxonomy (NCBI): domain Eukaryota; kingdom Viridiplantae; phylum Streptophyta; class Magnoliopsida; order Asparagales; family Orchidaceae; genus Apostasia; species Apostasia ramifera. The sequence continues at coordinate 27,779 of JAEMOT010003280.1, read as the reverse complement.
GAGCTTAAAGGTAGTGATAGTGGCCTCATTTGGTTCGAATTTTTTTTTTAGATAAAAAAAAAAAACTATCTTGGAGTTGTTGATTTTCCCTAGTTTGAGGTGCCTTTGCTCATAAAATTTCTCACTTTTTGCATCCTTATATTTTTTTTCTTTTTTGTTGTCATAATTGGATTTGGTTCTTATAAATAGTTATAATTTTGTCAACCTGCTCAATTTCTTCAATTAGAAAATCAAATTAATACTAAAGACTATTTGTTTGGAGAGTGATTTCAAATACTAAAGTCAGGTTAAAATTAATCGTATTAATTTTAAAGAAAAATTGCACCGGGGACCCGAGGATGGAGAGTGATTTCTAATTAGCCTCTACTTTTAAAATTTTATAAAATAGATCCAGCCCTGTTTAACATGAGGTAAACAATCAGGACTAAAATTATATTACTTTAAAAAATAACAATAATAATAAATAAATAAATATTTTTAATTATTCTACTCAAATTGAGTATTTTGGTATAGAATATAAAATAAAGTTGATAATTTTATTAAAAATTATTGAATATGTGAAGTAAAATAATATTTTTTATATTAAAATTTATGTAAAATAATTAAAATATTTATTTATTATTAGTATTATTTTTTTTTAAATTATTACCATTTTAATCTGATTTTTATTTATCATGAGTTTGGCATTGAATTTTGGCACCAAACTTTACTGCCTTGCTAAAAATTTAACTAAATGATTATTTTATCTTTAATCTTTTAGCTACTTTACTTTCAAAATTATATTTTAAATATCAGACATACAAATTTAATATTCTAAATTTTCTCATTTCAAAATTATATTAATAAAATTTTATTTTAAAATTTAAAATTTTATTTTTCAAATTTCATATTTTAAATATTAAGAATTTAAAATTTTTATTTTGAAGTATCAGAAGGTATGCGAAGTGGAAACAAAGGATTGGTTTAGCCGATCCCACTCATTGGGATAAAAGTTTTGTTATTATTGAAGTTTTAGAAGATAAAATTAAAATTTTATTTAAAAAAGTTGTAAGTAATCTTATTTTCATTTTAAATTTTTATTTTAAAATTTTTTGAATTTATATATTTCAAACATTTTGTAATCTTAATTAATTTTTAATTTAAATATCTATTATAATTTAAATTAAAATATTTTGATTTCAAAATTTAATATTTTTTCTTTGAAAATTATGAATTTATTTATATAAAATTTTAGAAATTAAATATTATTTTTAATTTTAATATACAGCTATAACTCGAATTTAAATTTTTTTAAAAAATTTTAACATTTATATTTTAAAATTTTAATTTATTTATTTTAAAATTTATAAACTATAGTTTTAAAACATTTATACCAGCGTTATAACTTGAACGTAAATAAATTTATTTTAAAATTTAATTTTTTTTTATTTTGAACCATGATTTTATTTATTTATAATTTTATAAATTATAATTTTAAATTTTGAAATTGTGAAATATCATATTTGTATGAATTGGGCAACCTTATTAGGATGCAGCAACATATTTTAGTAGAGATTTGAAAACTTCTACTTGAAGAAATATTATGCTGACAATCTCCTATTCAACTCTCTATAAATCAGACTTTTAGGTTTGTTTGGCACGAGGGCCAAAATTAGGACTAAAATAGTAGTAATTTAAAAAACAAAAAAAATAATAAATAATTTTTTCTAATCATTCTACACAAATTTTAATATAAAAAATATTATTTTATTTTACATATTCAATATTTTTCAATAAAAATATCAATTTTATTTCATATCCTAAATCAAAGTACTAGATTCTAATATTTTTATTTATGATGAAAAATAAAGTTAATATTTTTATTAAAAATTATTAAGTATGTGAAATAAAATAATATTTTTTTATATTAAAATTTGTATAGAATAATTAGAAAATTTTATTTATTATTATTATTTATATTAGTATCATTTTAGTCCTGATTTTGGTCCCGCGCCAAACAGCCTCTTAAAAAGTGATGCTAGTGGTGTTCATCAATCATCTAATTTTGTAAAATAATACTATAAAATTGTAAGGTAATCATATCCATGTTATTTTTTTTATCTACCACTCCAAAACATATTGTTTTTTCTTCCAAAACACATTGGTTAAAATTTCACTAATTTTTAACTGCTCTTCATCAGAAAAGTGATTTTTGTAATGGTATTCCTCCAAATATATTAGATCAAAATTCAAGTATTAATATTGATGCAAAAAATACACCACAACAGAGAGAAATGAGATGATAATTTTTACGTAGAAATCCGAGTGTCTGGGGGAAAAACCACGATGCCGTCCAGGCGATTTGAATCCACTAATCGAATCTCCTTTTACAAAGTTTGAAGACTTGGCGATCGACACTTTGAAGGGGAAGAATGCATTAGAAATCGAAGTTCCTGTTGCATGTTGTAGCGGTTACTTTGAATCGTCTGCGTATGATGTATCGCAAGAGCCAATGTTTTTGGATCCTGTGACCCCTGACTTTGAGGAGGAGATGTTGAGTTTAAGTTTTGAGGATGCTGGAGACTCTTTTACTTCTGGCCTTGATCTGTGGGACAGTATTGACTGTATCGATCCTGAAGATCTAGCAGTTGAGGCTGGACCTTCTTCAGTTTGGGGTCTTGGCACTAAATCACCAGATGAAGATTTGGACATTGGCAAATTATTTTATTGTGAAACTCCTCTCAAAATGGGTATAGTTGAAGATGACCATCTAAGAGCCTCAGACATCTAGGAGTTTGATGGTTTTCTGTTGATCTACTTGGATAGATCAACTACATATCTCCGCGGGTTTTATGCAGGGAAGAAGGCTGCTTGTTCAGATTCTTTATGGATGATCTACGCTAAGCTACTTCCAGGTATGAGAATGCAATCTTATATTAATGAGAATCTAAATTAAGTTTTATGATCCCAAATATTGTTAGATTAGATGTGGTGGCTGCGTTACTCGTGTTGCTCTCATTTTCAGAGAGTCATTCTCATGTGGCCAATCCCTTTGGATATTAGCTAAGGTATCATGAATATTGTTATAGATAGCATAGGCATCTAATTAACATGAATATCTAGATAATATTGAATCTAAACCTAGTGGGTTTTGATGAATTGAATCCAAGGTTTAACCATCTTTAAACACATATGGTTAAATCATGGTTAACTCAAAATGCCTAGGTAGTGGCAACCTATACCACCTGGTGGCGGGCATCGACGGCATGGCCAATGGCGATAGCGGACTGGCAGTTAATGCACGATGGTCGATAGTGATCAGATTGTAGCAATGAGATGCTTGGTGGGGGACGACGTTGGGTCGACGACAGTTTATAGATAGAATGGTTTATTTATATTTTATTTATTCTTAATTGATGTTATTTTGAGGTGGCATTTATATAATATTTAAGATTATAATGTAAGACCAACATAAATAAATTTTAAGGGATAATTTATATGTAAATACAATCTTAACGTAATTTTCTTTTAAATTTTGTTCTTGTTTTGTATGACTTCTCATGTGTCCAGATGGCATGAATGGCTGTAAGGGTGCTTTTAAGAGAGACTTTTACAGTCATTTAGGCATTTGAGGTTAATGATTCAGATAAAAAACTTTCAGGATAAAAATCTGAATTCAAATCAAATTTGAAAGTTGAGTTCTACCTCAAGAGATCATAGTCCTAGTTGTTTCATGGTTCAAGTCGAAGCTTATTTTGAGTTTGATTCATTACACAAAAAGATTGATTGAATCTATTTAAAAACTTTTACGCTCCTGCTGTAGGATCGATCCAATCTATATCAAATATTGTAATTTAAAAGTTTTGCAGTTTGTAATTTCCTGTAGGTGAGGTAGGTGTTCATACTGCCTATCAGGCTGTATTTTCTACACTACTTTCATGTTAAGGCAGTGATATACTTAGATTTATGTCAAATTGGTTCCTTTTGAGATCTTTTAGAATTAGGAGGAGAAGTGAATTAGTGAGGAGTAGGAAGATGAAAGAAGAGAAAATGAAAAAAAAAAAAAAAAGGAATGGAAGAGAAGAATAGAAGAAGAGGACACGATATTGATAGGATTGCATCTCTTTTTACACAAATGATGCTAATAATAAAAAATAATGATAATATTCGAGTTACAGGCTTACAGGCGAAGCTCAAGCACTCAATTTGATGTCCAGAGTTATAGTGCACAAAAATTAGGTCAGAAATACCTTAGATTACTTGTGTTTAAACATGTTTAAATGTAGAATTTTTATCATTGGTTCACTATTTGCTCCTCAAAGATGCCTTTATAAGTTAAAGTCATCTAATTTATTAATATAGGTTAGAAACTTTCTTCTTTTTGATGTGTGAAACAATTCAATTATGCTTTTCTTACAATTCACTAAGTTTCGAAACCTAGCAGAAGCTAATCTTTACACCAATAATTTTTTTTTTTTAAGATATCATTCAATGATCACTTCTCATTTTTTTGGTCATAAGTTATCGCACAGCAGATGTCTAACTTACTTAGGCAACTACTCAATCCAATAATTAATCTTGCTGGGCATTAGAAATAAATATCTAACTTCGAATGCTTCTCAAGCAAACATGATGTTCATGCATTTTATGAATTATTCTCATTAACTTACACATATCAAATGAACATAAGAGTGCAAACGTATGTTAACAAAAAAAAATAATTAAACTAAAATCCTAAATTGGTCAGCCTCAAGACTTACAAGTAAACCTTTATGCATTAAGTGCAAAAAGCAATGCCAATAACACGTCAAGCTTGAGAAAGTTGACCTCCAACTCAAATTTAAACTTTCTAAGTTGAGCTTGATTTAAATCGATTGAAATATATTAAATCAAGCTTAAATTTTAATCATATTTTTCAATTTAAATATTTATGCTTTAATAATAATTAGATGTAGGGTAATTTAAGTTTGAAGCATACTAGTTAAAGTCTCATGATAACTAGATACTTTTAAGTTATCTCAAAGTTTACATGACCCTATATGTGAATGTGTAGATTATCACAAGACAAGCTTAATTAATCTCCTCAACTTTGCAAAATACAGCATAAATCAATATTCAAAAAGTTAAGGCAATTTGAATTCTCACATATTACACCATTGTGTACCCACTCTCACTCGCCTAATCACCTTAGCAACTCCAATGCAACATTAACTTTAATATCAAAACTGATTGTGTTTAGAACATATACGATCGTTCTCTTCCCACCAACATCAGTATCTAAGGATCGATTTGATTTTAATTTAATTTTAGAAAATATTTGTTCCCAATTGACCTTCTGCTTGGAGGCAAGACTTCTGAGTCTCACACTTGATTTGATTTTGATTGGATTGAGCTCTTCTAACATCATCTTCTAGTCGAAGCCTAAACCTGCTGACATTTTTAAGATATTTCTATGGCTTCTGATAACAAAGCTATAAAGGACTCCTCTTCGACTGCTAAGGGACTCTTTGAGGAACATGACTGCACTTTTCCGTCTTTATTGCCAGATATCTGACCGATTCTGAGCCAATTCTCACTTGTCCTAGTCTTTGTTGCAATTGTTTCTTTAATGTTTCTAGTGGGATTCCCTCATTTCTTCATTCAATTCATAGAATTGAATGTTTCTATTGATTTAGTTTTTTTTTTTTTTTGGCAAGTCAACTTCCAAGGAAACTAAACCACTGAGATTCAATTTCTATGATAGTTCCATCTTCTTCTTCACTCATGAAGAGTGAAGACATTTTTTTTTTGGGAGTAATCAAAGTATCTTATGAAGAAGACAGTTTTTACCCTTATAGGAATGAGTTTTTCAAAGTCTAAAACTGCATGAATCAGCTTTTATTCTTCTCATTATTAATATTCACCTGCTGAACTCAATGAGGCCTCATAAAAGTGAAGGTAATATAATACGTAGATAGAATATGCACCATTTGAACTTTCCTATGTATCAAACACAAAAAGAGTTGCATTATGTACAGACACCCCTGCACAAAAACTGCTTTTCTTTTCTGTCATTTTTCAGCTGTGCTTACAATTTCCAGTAGAAGCCAAGTTTGTGGCAAATCCCAGCTAAAACTCCATAGAAGAGAATTTCGGCAAATATCACATACAAAAGAGTCCCTAATCTTTCGGAATGCCATACGTTGATGAAGATATGCTTCTGGATCCAATAGACCTGCAAATTTAATCCTGTCAACCTGTAGATCATAGATGTATATGAATTAACATGTTAATAGAGGACTGAATGGTTACTCACCAGAGTATTGCCTGGATTCTCATAATACCACCCATTAAAAAATGCAGGAAGAATTGCTTGTGCCCCCAATACAAATATCAGCATTGCATTCTTCCCAATCCATTCAAGGAACAGAAATGGCACTCTTAGACCGCATACATCAATCTGAATATCAAATTATTGAGTTAATTGATTCTTTAGATATGGTAAATTGATCACGAGTCTCTTAGGTTAAAGAGTTTTTTCGCGTTGGTTCATGCTGAGTGCTTCTTCACCGGCTCTCCGGCCCACTGGCCGTGAAGAGAGGTTGCTCCGGAGAGAAGAGCAAAAATAGTATTATCATTTAAACCGATGGATACATAAAATGATTTGGAAAACATGAACCGATATGAAAAAACTCCTAAACTCTGAGACCCAGAGGTAATTCACCCACAAGGTAGGGAAAAGTGTTGATTACCAAAAAGTAAAAGGCAGATAAAACTATTCCTGCAGCCCCAGCTGTGAAACAAACATAACTGAAGCTATAGAGCTGCTTATTGAGCGGAATGGCTGCAATGTTGTAAAATGCAAATGAAAGCAAAGAAAAAGACATGATATTTGAAGATATTGACAAAATAAAATTAAAAAAATAAAAACAATGATCACAAGCAAAAATTTACAAGCCTACCGTTTGTAAAATGAAGGATCATACCACAAACCAATAACGAAATTGCCATCAACATCCAATGCTTGAGCCTTTCCGAATGAACCTAGATTTTACATCAAAATCCTTCAGAAAAAAAGCTCTTTACTATCTGAATTATCATCATACTGGTTTAGAAGTTGACAATGGCACAACAATTAGGCTTAGTCATTCTATCCCATGACTTGTGGGCTCAAACAGAAGAAGGAACCTCTTACATATGCAAAAGATTGCATTATATACACATACATACATACTTGTCATTCATTTGAACATATGAAGCAATCACCTTAAAATGAATCAAAACATGCCCATAATGGACTCCAATTGTTCCAGAAAGAATAGCTGAAATTGAACTTAAAGAAAAAAGGAAACATAAGAGGAATATTAGTTTAAAAAGATGTCAAAATATTGCTAATAGCAACTTAAAACTTCAGTTCATTGAGCATAAGAAAGCAAACAGCAGAGATACCTCAACAAGCCCTCAGGCTCGAAGGGAGCAAGACACCAAGATGGAGCATCCGCACGAAGTGGCCCCGAATTTGGTGAACTATAAGTACAAGCCTGGATATTCAAATGAAAAATAAGAGATACTATAGATTCACCTTCCTTTTTCATGCTTATCTATTAGAATAGAAGAGCAATGTGAGGTAAACTTTACCTTAGAGCGCAACCACACAGGATATTGGTAGAGATGATTTATACCCCAGACTTGTCTGTCAACATAACCAACTGCATTACAAGCAGGACCCAAATGGCCTCTCACACCGCATTTCACCTTAAAAATGAAACATTATTACTTCAATTTTTTGATACTCAACAGCTGGTGAACATCACAAAAATGGCTTTTACATACAATAAAGTTCTTTCCATCATCTATATCTCCTTCATTACGGTAAACAAAGCTCCAATCAGGAACATAGAGCGCAAAAATAGTCACCATGTAGATAACAAATGCAATGAATCCACCAAGCCTTCACAATAATGACAGATCAAACAATGGGTCAGCAGGAATGCTCTGAAATCGATAAGCTTGAAGAAGTTCTGATGATGAAGAGTGTTTTTGTTACCATTGCCAGCGATATCCGCTGAAGATGGCGAAAGGGCTGGAATCAAGCTCCGCTGGGCGGTCCTTCTTCGTTAGGGCTTCTATAAGAGCCACAACTAAGTAAACTAGGGCTATCCTCTGAACAGAAACCCAACAATGAACACCAGTATCATCAACAAACAGAATCGACTAATGGGTTGAGGAGGAGGAAGAGGAAGAACCTGGAGGATGCCACACCAGCGGATCTTCTTCATGTCGACGCCGTAGGAAAGATCACTTGGGGCATGGGAGTAGCCGCCTTCATAGAAAGGAAGCGATAAGAAGAAGATGATTAGTTGGACATCGGCAAGAGAAAATATTGGTTGCAGTCTTGCTGATGAAGACCCACTTTTTGGGTGGCAATTTGTACCGTACTCGATTAAACCGCCCGACCCGCCCTTAATAAGACGGGTATGGATACTCAAATTTTATTCTCGACCCGCAATCCATTCCGTCCCGTTATGAAATGGGGCGGGTACGAGTATGAATCAACTATACCCGCCCCGCTCCGTTATGTATATATTTTTATCTATTCTTATATAGGCTTATATAGAGTCAAATAAAAAGAGTGCATTGAAAATGATGAAATATAAGGCTTTGCTTTCATAGTGTAATATTCACCATGAGGAAATGAGGCGGGGCAGGTACGGATTTGTGAAAAATAGAATAGGAGCGGGACGGGGCGGGATATGAGGCGGGTATGAGTAATGAGTAATATATAGTTGGGCGGGTATGAGTATTTATAAATTCGACTCAAACCCGCTCTGTTGCCATTACTCGAGCCCATATTATAAATTCCAAGCTTATTCACTGATGATGTGTGAGCACGCGAAAGTTACTAGTGCGAACAATGCGTCATTTGATCAGAAGTGATACAATATCATTTCATCATCTTTTTGCATATGTAATAATTATGTAAAGAAATTTTGTAGCTCAATAATGCTTTTAAGTGGTAATAATATGCACTTTTATATTTTTACGTAGTATTTTATGGCTTTTCAATTTTAACTATTTAATGTACATTAAAAAAATAATATCGTTCTAACTTCGCTTGCCCATGAGGATCGTGTAAACAAGCATTATTACGTCAATGATCTCCAAATTTGTGACGAGGTTCTCAATTCTGATCTAATAATTTTTTCTTAAAAAAAAAAGAAAAGAACTCAATAAAATAATAGCAGAATGTTACCTTGAAGCAGAAGTCCCCAGAAGAGAAGTTTTAATGTTCTGAGAATAATTTTTTTGATAACATATGAGACTTTGGAGACCCTCTGTCCATAATTGATGAAAATTAAAGGATGAGAATTTGGAAGAATTTAGTTTTTTAATTTTAAATTTATCATTAAAATCATGTCTATTAATAAGTATCAAACATCATCAAAATTATCACATAAATCATTTCGATATCTTTGAAAAATATTTAAAGTATTTATCAAAAAAAAAATATTTAAAGTAATATTATATAATAATAAATGTAAAGATTCATACCTTCAAAGCGAGTGATACTGCCACACCAACAATAAAAAGGAAAAAGGGCATCACGAAGTCGGCGAGCGTACATCCATTCCAAGGGGCGTGATCAATTCGCTCATATGCGCCTCCGGCATCATCCACAAGAATCATTAACTGCATACGTATGACAAATATTTCGTTCAAAATTTATATAAATAATTTCATGAATTTTATTATATATTTAAATTAATTTATAAAAAAATAAAAAAAATTAAAATTATTGTTATTTTTATGCATTTTAAAATTTAAAAAAATACAGATAAGATAATTTTTTTCTCCTGCTTAACTCTTACTCTTATATATAGTACAGATAAATGATAATTTTTTTTGGCAAAATAAATAATTATTATAGAGTGATAACGCTATAATTGGAGAGGGAAATGAGAATTTTTATTTATATTAGTATCTATGTTACATTAAACTATGTTATTGGGAAAATGAGCATTCAATTTTTGTTGTATACCTTCTCGACAAAATCAAATATGTTAGCCTCGTTTGGTTTGAGGATTGAATTTTAGTATTTTAGATAAGAAGAAAAAATATTTTATATTATAAATTTTATAGAAAAGAAATTTAATTTAACATTAAAAACTATCTAAAATGTGAAATAAAGTTACTTCTAATATTCGTATTTCTGTTGGATGTGAAATAAAGATGATTTTTATAGTTAAAATTTATGTTGAATGAAAAAAAAAACTCGAACCAAACAAGCCTAAAACCTCTTCCTTGACAAATCCTAAGAATTGACTTGCAAACACACGCACACTATATAAAGTAATTATATGAATCATTATAAAAATGGCTACATCGAGCACATTGTAACATTAGTTTTAATATACGCGTCTTCATGTTTACCTTAATTACTACAAAATTTTTCTCCATATACCTATATATATATATGGGATCATAACATAGCAATCGAAATAAGCAGAGTAATTCCAATAATACTTTGCTTTAGGAATAATTACTAAGTTCAATCAGTCAATAATGGGTGTCATGTCAGTAGTAAATCCCACTCAGTACTAACATGACATCTACTGGTTGATCGGCTGAACAGTTCGGCAGACCAAACCAAATAGCATTATGTAAAGTGCTTTCGCTATTATTACCGATAAAACATATTTATGATCGTTTATTGTAATTGTATATGTTTTGAAATATTTAGTTCCAATTTTTTTCTAAAATGTTTTCAACAACTTGTATTAAAAGAAGATCACTTTAGAACAAATTCTTTTATTCAAGTGCAATTGATGAAATCATGGGATTGGCTTCAATGTTGTAAGTGCAATAAAGTAATAGGAAGCTAATGTAAAGGAAATGGAATAGCAGTGATGAGATCATTAAAAATATACATGTTAGACAGTGAGAACAACAAAATTAAGTTAATACAAACTTTATTAACCTAATAAGAAAGT